>RJWM01046352.1:0-12378 GCA_004363535.1 Dasyprocta punctata
AAAGTAAATTGAAAACATTCTGGAAAGGATTCATAATCTCAACCTGAGAGATGCCACAAAGAAAATTTCTCACTCATGGAAAGAGGTCAAAATATCAATATTAACAGGGATTTGGAAGATGTTAGTTTCAGTCTTAGTGATGAGTTTGAGGGTTTCAAGATTTCAGTGGAGAAGGTAACTTCAGGTATGGTGGAAGTAGCAAAAGAATCAGAAAAGGAGCCTGAAGATGTGACTAAATTGCTATAATCTCATGAGAAAACCTTTAATGGATGAAGTGTTGCATCTAGTATTTTCTTGAGAAGAAATCTACTGCTGATAAAGAAGTTGGGAATGCTGTTAAAATTACAGAAGATGTAGAATAGGACGTGGTCTTCGATTATGAAGCAGAGGCAGGGTTTGAGAGGACAGACTCCAACTTTGAAAGAAGGTTTTTGGCAGATAACAAATATCAACTAGCATCTCACACTTCAGGGAAATATTTCATGAAAAAAGTCAATGATACAATATTCATTGCTTTTTTAAGTAAGTGCTATAAATGCCTTTAACTTAGGGAGAATACACCAAATTGAATAAAAAGCATGAACCCAATAGAACCAGTTGGTAGATTTGTTCAATAAATTCCCATGTCAAACCTTTCTGCTGGAGTCGCAGGTGGGCCCACTGTTGTATTCATGCATGGCTGACAATGTCTGAAGAATTACTGGGCTAAGTCAGCCACATATCCATTGTTTATTCATTTGAGAAAGCAAGACAACTCACAGAAAATGGAGAAATAATATAATTTTGTGGGTAATTAAGGAAGTTAGAGAAAAACAGATCTGAACTACTCCCTGAATTACATCTCTTAGTTTTGTTTCACAATAATCCAAATGATTCTAGCATTTACCTAGACTTGAAATTGAAAGAAAAATATTTTTTCCCATTTGACAATGGGGTACAGTCTTAGAAATGCATCCTTAAGAAATTTTGTTGTTGGGGGAACATCATAGTGTTTACTTACCCAAACTAAGATGGCTACCATATTACTAGGCAATATAATTTTATGCAATTATACTTGCACATACTGTTCATTGTTGTCCAAAATGTCATCATTTGGCTATATTCTGAGAGGGACATCAATATATATCCCTATGGCTATATTTCTGAGATAGACACCAACTGATGTAACACTTTGACTTTTCTTCCAATCATTATTGGGAGAGGTGAACTTTGTTGATGAGGCTTAGTTCCCTCCTTTAATCCACTTTATCATTTACAGTCCTCCAAAGTCAGATATTCACTTCTGTTTCTCCCACAAAATATATTTTATGGAGTCCCCATGTAAGGACTCTTATGTTCTCCTGACATTTCCAGTGTCAGGCTGAGTAATTTTTCCTAATTCTGGAACATCTGTGCAAAGAAGACTTGTCTTACAATATAGCTAAGATGGTTTATTCAATATAAGCTTTATCAGCAATAAAATTATACCTTGAGCTCCATTCTGTACTATTATCATTTTTTAATTGCTTCAGAATTTGGAAAGAGGAAACGAGCTATTTATAAGGCCCCTTCAAACACCAAAAGTAAGAGAAATAATTGTTCCTTAACTCCAGGACTTTCCTCTCAGGCTTCTATACTGCCATTTAAATCTATAGCTATATTTTTATAATAAGAATAGGTTATCTTAGAATTTTATGCAGTTATATGAAAAGCACATAAACTGAATTTACAAGCACATACAGTGAAAATCAAATTCACTGTGGGATCGTAGGTAAACACCAGTAATCTCAGTAGTTAGAGGATAGTTCAAGGAAGCAAGGATGAAAATAAATTAACATTGCCATTTTTTCTTTTTGCATAAAAGTTTAAGGACGTGTTGAAATGGCACGCATTCCTAGTAATACTCTTTTGCTTCCTTTAAAATGTATTTTCATAATAGTAAATGAATCTCTATGGCTGAGGCCAGTTATATGTGGTTTTGTAACTCATCTGTAGGATTTAGACTCAGAATGAGAAAGAAGTTGTAAAAAAGACTCTCACAGAGTCTCAATTCAGGTATAAGATTTTAAATGTGGCTGTGTGTGTGTGTGTGTGTGTGTGTGTGTGTCTGTGTTAAATTGAATGAAAATGATGGGAGATATGGTCACCTATATTTGATGTCAACCAAAACTGTATCTCCACTATAGGTTTATCTTTTTAGTTTCAGACTTATAGTCTAAATTGCTTCCTGGATTTCTCAGAATCAGTAGCTAAGTCACCTCAAACCCAACAAACTCAAAACTACATTTAGTAATATTTATGAAATCTGCTTCTTTCTTTTAATCCTCATTGTGTCTCACAAGATATCTCACATGTGCCTCTGGCCTGATCTTCTAATTTCAGGCACTCAATTGATTCCCCACCTTGGCAGTGAAATGTTCTTTCTGAATCACATACCTAATCATTAAATTTATCTAAAATTTTAGAAGTAACTTATTGTCCCAACACCACATATTTTAGGGGTGCTACAAGGAGAACATAGCCTGGCATGCGTGCATTCTGTCAGTAAGTTTACAGATTATAAAACTAAAGTTATGTTCCTTAAAAGTGTTCCATAAATTTCTGATGATCTTGTTTTCTTCTTTCCTACTTTCATCTCTTTCATGTAGCTAGCCACTAGTTAGCCTTAAATTCTACATAAGATGACACATTCTGAGAAGCCTTTGTGACATCTAAGTGTGCACTGCATCACTGGATTTGGTGTTGTACATCAAGGACAATGTTGAAATTGGTTTCAATCCTATGCTCACAGAAATCAGAGAAAATTAAGAAATCTCCTTGCTCCTGAATCCTAGAACATGGCTCTTTGGAAAGGACCACTATACGCTGGCATACTTTCCATTTCTCCACTTTTTCAATTTGCCACTATTAAACCTTAGCAGTTTGAAGTTTTTTTTATTCTTTGTTATTCCTTGTTAATAACTCTTTCCTAATTGCAATACGCTAAGTAAAAACATTTTTTATTTGTTTGGTGCATTTTGTATTTTCTCTTCTGTACTTTTTCCATAATATATAGGACTAATTACACAACTGAATTGTAATTTACCATTTCATGGTCTCTCTCTTTGTCTCTCTCTCTCTGTCTCTCTGTCTCTGTCTCTGTCTCTCTGCCTCTCTCTCTCTCTCTCTCTCTCTATATATATATATATATATATATATATATAGATATATATATAGATATATATATCTGTCGCTGTCTCTATCTACCTGTATCTCTTTCTCTCTCTCTTCTTTCTTCCCTTTTTACTCACTGTACTAGATGTATTATCATTTTTGTTACTGAGCCAAAATATCTGATACTCACAACCAGAAGGAGAAAACGTTTTATTTACCTCCAAGTTTCATCTATGTTTCTCTGGCTCCAGTGCAGAAACATGATAGAACATATGGTGAAGTGGAGCCACTCAGTTCACGGCAGCTTCAAATCAGAACAGTAAAGCAGTGCCAAGGAGGAAGGCAAGGAAGCAAATGGAGACCCTAAGGAAATAGTTCCATGACCCACCCAGATGCACCCAGAAATATGTTTTATTAACCCTGTATGCAGGTCTTAAGCTCATTAAATTGACAAGTCTAACATTACATCCCACTCCTTGTCAACCACATCTCCTTAAACTGCACTTTATCTTCAAACAAATATAATGACAAGGTAATAATTAATTCCACCTAACATGTTATAACTGTCCTGCATCCTATCATGAACATAGCAATCCCTTCCCCAGTTACTCAACAATCCTACTTACTAAAAAGTTGAGACTCAAGCAAAACTCTTAGATGTGAATACTTGTGAAACACAAAGAAGCAAGTTAATATTCCCAAAGTACAATTCGGCATAGTGTAAATATTCCCATTCCAAAAGGTAGAAATTATAGGATAAAAGGGAACAAGGCCAAAGAAAGACTGAAACTTAACAGGGCAAAAATCAAGTCCTGCATTTCTGTATGGTACCTGGGACACATAGCGTTGAGATGTGAATTCCAAAACCTAAGAGTAGTCCCATCCCTATGACTTTGCTGGTTGTTTACCCTCTCCATTGAACTGGTCCCACTTGTTTCATGAAGCTTTGCCCAGCTGATATTCCAGGTTTCTGACATCTTTATCTTCCTGGAATTTCCAGGACATCTTTGACTTCATTCCCTTCACAGTCACACACTGCCCTCTCAGAGATTTCTTGCCTGGCCTCCTAGCCCTTCCTTTGAAAGGTGGGTGGAAGCCTCTATGAACCTGCAACTCTTGCATTCTGTATAATATTAAAACCATCATCCTATGGATGATGCCAATGTCTTTTACCAGTAAGAGCAGTAACCAGCTCCTCTGCTCCCTATGGACAGTCACTGTAGCAGCTTTGAATTCCATGGATAGATAACTATGGTAAACTGAGCACGAAGGAACCAATCCCCTTAGTTGTGCTTCTGGAGAAGGGGCTGTAGAGATGATATCTCTAATGAAGGATTATACTTTTGCAATTTTCAGCCTGTAATGAATGTGGCCTTGCTGATGTCTGAGACGCCTGCATATTTTTCACCCAGCTCAAAGAACTCAGTTTCTTTGTAATAATTCTAATCTTTTTCACAACCACACATCATTCAGCCTCAAATATACACCCAGTTTCTTTCAGGTAAAAATTTAGGTTTTTTTCAAGTAATTTTACTCTACTTTTGCCACAAATTTCACTATTAAATCAGGTAAATGTTACGCAGAAGTATTCATGTCACAGCCTGAATGTTTGGTTGCCTTGAAATTTTTTCATTAGATCAATTACTTTATAGTCTTTAATTTCAGGCCACTTCAAAATCTCAGTACACAGGCAAAGATAGACTAATTTTTTTCATCCTATGTATAAAATAACATAAAGCAAATGATTATGTATGTACCTCTCTAATTCTGTTTAAGTTATATTGTGGGAATCAGAAGTCTCTGAGGTTGGCATGGAATAAAGGAGGTAAAAATACAATGAAAAGAAGTAAAATCCTGTAACTTTGAATTTTAATGGGACATAATAGTGTGAATTCGTGGCACATGCCTTTAATCCTAGGACTTGGGAGGCTGAGGTAGGTGGAGCGTTGTGAGTTCGAGGCCAGGCTTGGGCTACAATGCCAGCGCAAGATCGACCTGAGCTACATAGTGCGACCCGGCCTCAAAAAACTAGGGCTGGGAGTTTGGCTCAGTGGCTTAAGCACCTGTCTGTTAGGCATGAGGTTGTGAGTTCAATCCCCGGTGCCACAAAAAAAAAAAAAAAATAGTGTGAATTCACAGGCATTTTATCTTTATACATATAATATGTATACATACATATAAATATATACATGTATGTATATATATATATATGTATATAAAGCCTAGAAGCATGACTAATCCAATATTACAAACACTGAGATTGCAGCCTTAAATTATGCTGTCCTACAAAAGAAACAAAATCTTCTTTGGACAATATTTTCTGTGGCCCTAAGCAAGCACTGTGTAATATAATGTAGGAATTACATAAATTCTGACAAGTAATTTCTCAAATATGCTTGATAACCACTATGTTGATGCTGAAAGGACAAAGAGACTTCTAGTGGTGATGTACAGGATAATATGAAACTTAATTAGTTGATATAGTATCGAATTATACCCATCAAATGCACTTATGATATTTAGTTCATATTGATATTAAAAAATCCAAAAAAGCTTAACTTCTGCAGATGACAGAAACCTAACATACTGTTTTGAAATCTATAAATACCAGGAAAGAATCACACACCTTTTCTTCTTTTGTTACAAAATTATTTTACATAATCAGGTAATAAACAAAAATAACATGATAAGATTAAAATATTAAAGTTTTCATATCCTGGGGAATGAATGGGTCTGAGCAGTTAGCATGATAGTTGTTTACTGAAGAAGAGAAATCAGACATTAATTGACTGATTAGAAAAACACTGCTTACAGTTTTGTAGAGTAATTGAGTCTGATGAAGTCTCTAAACATACTTGTGTTTGTTACTTTTTTCTCATTGCGGGGACAAAATGCCCAACACTCAAAATTAAGGACGGAATGCTTTATTTAGCTCACAGTTTGTGGAGGTTTCAGTCCGTAATCAACTTGCTCCATGCCAGGGCAAAATGGCAGAGGGGCAGTTTATAGTGGCAGGAGATAACAAAAGCAGCAAGAGCAAAAAGGGGGAGAGAAAGCTGTTTTGTTCTCAGTAGTATTTGTAAGGTTGATTACCTTATGCTTGTTCATGGCACCATCTGTTACATGCTTTCCTGATTTTATTTCTATTTTTAATTTTAGAATTTAATTTTTAAAATTCTATTTTATTTTATTAGTGCATATTTGCAATATAGTTTACAAAGATCTTGGAAATAGTTACATTTACATAAATATACAGCTTGTTTCTTCTAATCCCCTTCCTATCCCTGCCCTCTTCATCCTCTTCTGGTTCTCCTACCAGATTTTGCATACTCGTTGATATTATTTGTATTAGTTTATGTTATGGTGTGTAGTGTTTACATTGATTGAACTTATCAGGATTCTTTACAAGGAAGATCATTTTTCCTTCCATTTCCCAATCCTTTCCTTACCCTGCTCCTTTTTCCCTTGGATCATTTCCTTCAGACAGAGTCTGTTCCCTTGTCTCTTTCTATCCATCCTTTATCATTTTCTTTGTTTGTACTTTGCCTCACTCAAATGAAAGATACCATAGAGTATCTAAGCCTGTGTATCTGATTTATTTCACTGAGAATTATATTTTCCAGGTGCATCCATTTTCCTACAAATACCTCAAATTTGTAATTCTTTATGGCTGAGTAATATTCCATTATATACAGACACCACACTTTGCTCATCCAATCATCTGTTGATGGGCATACAAGTTGCTTCCAAGATTTAGCTATTAATTTTGCTGTTGTAAACCTGTAATGTTACTGTTGTGCATTTACTCTAGTCATTTGTTTGTCTCTTTTGCTTGTTGTCTTTGTTATATATGTCTTTTTTTTCTTCTTTGCTTAAATAAAAAAAAAGAAAAAGGTATACAGTTCAGGAAAAAAAAGAAATAATGAATAAGAATGAATAAATGAAAAAAGAATAAATAAATGAATACTTGGCTATAGCTGCCACTTTAGTCTGTATTAATTGGAAACATAAATATTAAGTCAATGAATAAATTAGGTGGAGTCAGATTTACATAAATGGTTTTACAACAAACTTTCTTACCTATACTTTCAGTTATTTGAGTTGAAATTTCAAGGGTCAACATTAACTAATTTTAAGGCAGGCAGTTTCTGCACCTAAATGTTATCTCACTGTTAAAGCATATTCCTTTTTCAGTAATGTAATTAAATGCACATTTGTTAGATGAAGACAGATTGGTATGGTATTTATTTCATAACCTGCTAGCATATCTATTATATAACTTTGGGTATATAAGCATTATGATCTTGGATTACTTATTATGAAGTGGCAGTCAGGTATTTTATCTGCCAATATTTATCTTTCAATAAATTTCAGATAGTAGCTTAATGAACAAATTCCACATTTAATACAGTGATAGTTTACATGAATTTATGATCTCCATAACAATTTAGAAAATAAGTTTAAGTAATAAAAATAGTCCTTGTGACCCCCATACATAATAAAAATTATGTTTTCATATCAATCACCATTGTTACAGTTTCAAAAATTCTGTAGTCACCACTTTAGTAATTAGTGTCCATTAAACATTTCATTCACTTTACTCTTTAACTGATAAATAATGAAGCACAGCTATATTTTTATTCCATGTTATTACTTATAGTTCAATGTAAGTTTTTTCTCTTTAAATTCCTTTTAATCTATTTTATTCTTTTAAAAAAATTATTATTCTGGGAAGAGGACCACAGGTCTTACCAGATTGCCAAAACTGTCCATGATGCTCAAAAGCTTAAAATTTCTTGCATTCTCATCCCTTACATAAAAATTAAAGATTATAATAAATACCTATCTCACAGGGCTATTATAAAGACAAAGAGAGGATAATACTAACTCATTACACATCTTCAAATTGTCAACAATTGAATTTTTTTTTCTTTTTTGGTACTGCCTCTCAAAGACATTGCATCCACATGACTGGTACCCCCATAATAGCATTGACAGCACAACGGCACCTGCAAGACAAAGATTTAGATTGGAGAAAGATTTAACGCATTTGAACTCTACCTGTAGGGAAAGATGGATAGGTCTGTTTTAATTGTGAAATTCCCTTTGATCAGGCAGAATAGATCCTGTTAGCATCATTTAAGCTGAAGTTAGGCATCATTCTGGAGCAGTGATTCTTCGAGCATGATCCCCAGTCAGCAACATCAGCAACAGGGAACTTGTTGAAAGACCAGTTTCAGGCCCCATCACAGATATATTGAATGAAAGTCTCAAGGCATCTGACCCAGGAATCCTTGTTTTAACAAGGTGAGTCTGATGTTGATTTAACTATTGCAGTAGTACTCTAGAAGGAATATAGTTCCTTGGTACTTAGAATAAGTTTAAACAAACTTATGTTAGAGTAAGGGAGAGGATTCAGATGGATATGTTTCTGTGGCTTGATGCCTTCAGGGAATTGTGAAGTCTAAAAAGACACATTCACACAGTGTAAAAAGAAGCATGCCAATAAGACAGTGACATAAGGGTCACACTACAGATTGTTAGAGTCCAAAGGAGTTTGTAAGGGTGTTACATGGGAAATGACATAGAGTTAATGTTTCTGTACATGAAAAGATTATTTTCAGGTTGGACTCAATGTGGACTTTAATCTTTCTCCCAGAGGAAATTGAATTATGATCTCACACTTTGCTATAACTCTATCACAGCACCCAGGAATCTGCCCAACGGCACAAATATATCGCAGAGAGACAGAACAGAATGGCAGAGTGCAAGTTCAGTAGATATTTCCAGGAAACCAGTCAGAGAGAGAACACGTTTACAGAGTGCCCAGAAGGGAAAAGTTACTTTCATGAGTTCTGTAAAAGTAAAAGAAAAAACACCTCTGGCTCAAAATTCAGGCAACAAAGTTCTTGTACTTACACCCACTGCCTGACAAAACTGAAACAAAATGCTAGTGGATCTGTTTTGTGTCTGGTTATAGAAATATCTTGAACTAAAAATTGACTAAAAGGATTGAATATTTCCTACAAAGAGGATGTATGGTAAGTCATGCCTGTCTACTGAAAGAAAGGAACAGGGAACATTTCCATCTGTGGTTAATTTTTCTTTAATTTATAGTTCAGTATGACTGTCTTTCTATATATCATCTGTCATGTTTATCACACATTGGTAATCCTCTATCTTGTAAGTCCTAGACTATTTGTACTAACATTGTGTTTTAAACTGACATAATTAGCCCAGTAAATAACAAACTAAACACTTTAATGAAAATAAAGTTTTGAAAACTATTATATGAAATGGTGAACCTGTGCTTCTTAACAGCAGAAATCTCATATGCACTCAAAAATCTTTGCAAATCAACCTCCAAAATAAAATCTTAGATGACAAAAAGTATAAAGGTTTTATCTCCAGACTCATGATTGAACTGAGTTAGATCCCAGTACTTTATTTTTATTTTTATTTTGAGACAAGATCTCACTAAATAGCTAAATTGCCAGGCTGGGTTTCAACTTCTGATCCTCCTGCCTCAGTCTCCCAGAGAGCCGGGACTATACGAATGTGTCACTAGACCAAGCTGTGTATAGTTTGCAGTACAAACTGTAAGTGGAGAAAGAGCATTATTTAGATTGTGTAATATTAAGAAATATTTCTGACCCTAAAATATTGGGGATCTGGCCTAGATCCCTAATCTCCCAAACGGATGTACAGCATAGGTTAAAATAAATGAGACAAATGGTATGATTTTAGGGCTCTAGGAGGATCAAAACCCTTCTACAGAGTTCGAGACTCTGAGGACTAAGACAAGACCCATCTCTGGGCAACCCATATTTATTTTTTCAGTCAAGGAAAGGATTGCAGTGGAAAACACAGAAAACTCAGCAGGATCTTGGGAGTGGTTCAAAGACTTTTCTAAGTAGCAGATTATGGTAATTTTTGAGAATTATCTTGACCTTGAGTATAATCCTGAGATGACTCATGAAGGCATAGATGATCTTACACTAAGAAGAGTCAGTGGGAAATCTCAAGTGAGTAGTACCAATAATCCTAATCCTTTCTTTCATCCCACAGGACAATACACAAAACCAGACATTGTGAATTTGTGGTCCCCAACACTAAAAAAGGAAATTGAGATATCATCTAAATTCAGGAGTTGTATGTCATCACAATTGAGTGCTCCCATTTATTCCAGAAGAGAACCGTGACACAACTCTGCCTAAATTCAAATTCGGGAATGGAATTTAAAATAACAAATGTCCCCCAGTAACTTTAGCGGGTAGAGGACCGGATTTTCAAAGAATAATGTAAGAGATTATAAGCATTATCCAGTCTTAAATCCAAAAAGTGCAGTAAGACTGATTAGTGGAAGTCGTGAGGTAGATTTGCACTCAAAGTGATCTCTGATGCGCACAATTAGTCTAATGGTATTAGCTAGGTGTTCTCAAATGCTGCTCCTCTATAGGAAGAAACCATCATGTGCTTCCACATATTACATACAGTGTGCCCTAGAGATCTGGCATCTGTAGAGAAATCTTATTGTTCGTATGGGAAGGATGTCCCAAGATGTGATCAGTTGAATTCATTCCAAGTCTTCTGAAGCAATAGGTTGGGGGCACAAGTCAAAGTCCTTAAGCTAAAGGAATGTCCCACACCATCATACAGATAATAGGATACAAAGGAAACAGAGTGGTTGAAAAGAGTGAGCTGCACATGTAGGATGGTGAACATGATTGATGTAAATGAAACCTTGGTGAAGGATGTAATGATTGTGAGATCGAAAGTATAAAGTGATCCCTGAAGCAAAGAAATGGTAGTGTGAGAGAGAAATCCTTGCAAATGAGATGATGGAAAGGCCGTACTTTCTTTTCTAAATGACAAGGTATAGGAAATTGCCAGGGGGATGAATGGTTGAGATAGGCAGACATGGTAAATACAAAAACAACTTCTTGGAACTGAAAACTAAACTATTAACACAATGAGTGATTTAAAATTGTTAAGAATCATATGACTATCTGGGGAATCCAGATGTGGAAATCCTCAAAAGACAGGGCCTGATTGCTGTACATAACCAAATAAGGAGGTTTAGGAAGTCATTTAATCTGAAATAGGAGATCCAAAGCTGCAAGTTGGTATGTTAGGGAAAGAAGGAAAAAAATGGCCCACAAGTTGCAAGAGAAGCACATCCCTGCCCGATGAGAGGGTTGAGGACTCAGTGACCACAAGGGCATCAGAGGAAGCAGCACCTTCAGATTCGTGAGCCACATTCTTTCCATTTTTTTACATCTCCTATAATATCTCAGCAAATTTTGCACCTTACAGGGCACAAATTTTAATCATCTTCTGCCAATTTATCTGTAAGTATCTCAAACATATTGATGTGACTACAAATTATATTATTTATGTAATTTAAAGTTTGGTCATTCACTGCGGGTCGATTTTGAAATCACTGCTAAAATCACAAGTATTGATGACAGATTGCATTTCTCAGAGAGTGTGGGGCACTTCAGTTGGGTGGTCTGGGTTCAGAGTGTCTCCGGAGACTGCTGTTAAGGTGCTGGAGTATCATGCTCTCCACGTTGGACTGGGCTGGAGAATATGCATCCAATCTCACTCAGTTCCTCTCGGGCAGCTGGAACAAGAACTTGACTTCTTGCCTCTGGGCTTCCCATGAGGGTAGTTTATAACATGGGGGCATGGTCCTGGCTCCCCGAGGTCCCAGACACATTCCTTTGTCTCCAGAGCAGTGTCGCTGCAACAGAATCTCTGGCGGAAGCCTGGAGGACTGTGCCTTGAACATGGAGCATGGAGCCTGGTTTCAGAGTGGTCTCACTCCCTTCTGATCATTTCTAAGTCTTGTTTCTCTGTGTGCTCCATTTTACATCAATTTTATTTGTGTCTTCAAGTTCACTAACCTTTTCATCCACAAGGTTAATATGCCATTAAAATCCAACAATGTATTTTTCATGAGATAATATAAATTTTATCTTTAAAAACTGTGCTTGAGTCTTTTCCTTTTCTTTATTTTTTTATGTGCTCCCTAAGAATTTCATATTGTTTTGGAGCATATGAAGCACAACTGTAATAACCGTTGCACTGTCCTTTTCTACCGATTCTATCATCTGGGTCATTTCTGGGTGAACTTCGGTTAATTGAGATTTGAATTTCTCTCCCAATTATATGTTATACCTTGCATGAATGGTAACTTTTTTGGATGTCAGATATTATACATTTTATCTTGACGGGTGCTCA
>RJWM01046353.1:0-12418 GCA_004363535.1 Dasyprocta punctata
GGGATTGAACTCACAACCTCGCGCCTGCCAGGGCAGGCGCTTAAGGCACTGAGCCAAACTCCCGGCCCTGGTTTTTCGAGGCAGGGTCGCACTATGTAGCTCAGGCCGGCCTTGCGCTCGCGTTGTAGCCCAAGCCGGCCTCGAACTCACAACGCTCCGCCTACCTCAGCCTCCCGAGTGCTGGGATTAAAGGCGTGCGTCACCACGCCCGGCTCACATTTACATTTTATAATCACAAATCACCTAACTGCTTTCACCTCCCGCCTCTCTCTCTCCACCCTGTGCCTCACCTCTGTCTGAGCACCTGCAGTGGCTCCCTATTGTCCAAGGCAGGAAGTTTGGATTACTGAATCTCCACCCTCAGGCACCCCCTGATGTGGCTTTGCCCTTACCCTCGCCATCCAGCTCTCATGGCCACTTGCTCCCTGCATGGGCCCCTACACTGGGGAGATGGTTTTTACCACATCCCCCACGAATGGCACAGGCTCCCCGCTGCCATCTTCATGTCACTCCCTGGAACTGTCCCCAGCTGCAACACCCAGAGACTGGTCACACTCCAGAGCGTGTGAAGCCCGCTCTTCTCCAGCTGAAATCTGTTGTTATCCTGGGACTTTCGAATTGTTTACCCTAGGGATGAGTTTTTCTCAACTGAAGTTGAAGGCTGAGGGGTGGAGAGCATGGCTTCTGTTTAACTCAGGACTTCCCCAAGGCCGTGTGTACCTCTAAATATACTGTGGACAGCCGCACAGTGCCCATTGGTTCAGCATGGTGGTGAAAAGCAGTCAGGAGTTTGAATTTCAACTCCACCTTCATTAGCTGTGTGATTGGGCAATGTCTCCCTATTGTTCAATTTCCTTATCTTGAAAGGGTAGATTGTAATAGTACTTTGTGTGCATTCATTGAGTTACTATTTGTAAAGAACTTAAAATAGAACTTGGTGCTTATTAAGCATTGTGAGTATTAAATAAATCCTGTTATAGAAGACAGACCCCTTGAAGACTCATCACGCAGTTCCCTCGTAAGCTTTCACATTATGGTGTTAAGCATCGATTGGGAACTAAAAAATAGGATGTCTTTTCTACTGTTAGGGTTGACTGTGTTTTTTATTTCAAGCAGGATCTGATAGTAATGGTGATCAATTCTAATGTTCTCTTTTTTTCTCTTAAAAGCAGACTATGCCAGTTATAAGCTCTGCAGGGATCAGGAGCTATTTAAAGATTTCCTGCCTCCAACCAGTTGTCTTGCTTAACAAACCTTGCTGGCAACTTTCACTCTACCTTTCCATTAATTGGCAGTTGAAAATGTAGGCCAGCCTGAGATTCCTTATAGAACAAATGAGAGAGACCTATCAGTTGTTGCACATTCTTACATCCAGTGTTGGAAATAACCAGGCAGCTCCTCAGCTCCCAGATAAAGAGTGTTCGCAGAGGATTTATCAATACAAAGAGATCATTGCATCTTGGCTTCAGCATGGAAACAAGCATAGCACCCTGTGTGTGCAGCTTGGACACCTTTCTTTGTGCAAGCTCTGTATTTCGCTCTCATCCTCTGGAGTTTAAAAAAGAAAAAAGGAAGAAGAAAAGGATGTCACCTGCTGTATACGCAGGTCTGTGATACATCTCACACATGGCTGTGTTTTTCCTTTTCCTTCCTCTTTTTTTTTTCTGAACATTTTTAATATTTCAAAAAAAAGATTTAAATGTGGCTTTGTGGATAACCTCAAAAAAATCTCAGTTGAAAATATATGTTCTCCCAAGCCTCGCTGAGGTCACCTGTAAAGTTGCCGGAGTCCTGGGTTGGACGTGAGGCACCTGTCTAGCATGGGTCATGGACAGGTGGACAGGGAGGGGTAGATGATGAATCTTTTCCCCAGTGTCATTTCAGCTTCATGTTCCCTCAACTTTCACTGAAGCCAAATGTGTTTTTTTCCTGCTTCTGATTCTTTCTTATTTCTTGTTAATTAAAACTTAAAAGCTATAAGGAAACTTAGTTAATGACTCTCTGAAGATAAAACTTTGAAACGACTATGGTAAGAGCATTCTCTGACCAATACTTACTGTTCCTTCTACACGCGCTTTCACACACTTAGACCTCCTCACGCTCACTCGCTCACACACGTAATTTTAGAGCTGGAAGTACTATTAGAGATTCATGAATCCGAGCCTTACTCTATAAATAACTTTCTCGTTTAGATTTAAACTCTACATATATTCTCAGTTAATACTCAAAAATAAAACTGAATGTGCTATATGCTGGTTAGCTCTATTCTTGGAAGAACCCAAACAGAAGATAGAAGGACATAATTAGGTCATGATTCCTAGTAACCTGGGAAGCCACTCCTTTGTTTTTTGTTTACATCTTACTCTTAAAAAATAATTTGATTGAGGTATCATTCACATACAATAAGCAACACATTTTAAAATTTATCATTTGATACATTTTTCCATAGATACCTTAAGCCATTATAATTAGTATAATAAATATGTCCATTGAGGCACTCCTTGCCCTGTCTCCAGTTTCTTTATGTCCCTGTAACCTTCCTTTCCTCTTGACCTTGCTCCTGTTCCAGGTGACCACAAATCTGTTTTCTGTCTCTGTACGTTAGCTTGCATTTCCTACCACGTCTATATACTTGAAATGGTGCAATATATAGATAAAGTTACTGTGAACATTCATGTTCTCGTGTGGACAAAAGCTATTATTTCCTTCGGGCAATCACCAGGAAGTGAAATGTCTCAGTCACATGGTGAGTGTAAGTTTAGCTTTCTAAGAAATTGCCAAGCAGTTTTCTGAAGCAGTTGTAACAATTTATATTGTTGCTCCACAATCTTTACTGCCACTTGTTACCGTCAGTCTTTAGAATTTCAGGTTCTAATTGATGTACAGTAGTATTTCCTTGTGCTTTCAATTTGTATTTCCCTAACAATTAATGCTGAATACTTTTACATGCTTGTTTGCCTCTGTATATTTTAGGTAAAGTGTTTTCACATCTTTTGCCCATGTTTTAATTGAGTTGTTGGTCTTTGTATCAGATTGTAAGAGTTGTTGATGTAGTCTGGTTACAAGTCTTCTGCTTTGCAAATATTTTCTTCCAGCCTGTTACTTAACCTTTTCATTTTCTTAACCATGTCTTTTAAAGTGCAAAAGTTTTTAATTTTGAAGTCAAGTGTATTCATTGTTTTTTTCTCATATGCTTTTTGCAGTATAATCAGAAAACTTCTTCTGAATCTGTGGTCATTGATATTTTCTCCTATATTTTCTGCCTTGACCCACTCTCTGTTTCTAAAATCAAATACCACAAACTGGATAATTTGTAAAGGATAGAGATTTATTGAGTTTATGGTTCTGGTGTCTGGAAGGCACAGGGCACTACACTGGCATCTGGCACCTTCTTGCTGAGCATAACGTGGTGAAAGGCACCATGTAGTAGCACAGAACAAGATTGTTTTTCCTCCACTTTTTATAAAACCAGTGATAATGTCATGGGGCCACCCTTATGATGTCATCTAATCTTAGTTACTTCCTAGGGCCCTACCTCCAAAACCATCCATTTATGAATGTAGGGATTAAGTTTCCAGCATGAACTTTTGAGAGACTCCTTTTTTTCCTAGAAGTTCTGTAACTTCAGCTTATACATTTAGGTCTATGATGCATTTTAAGGTGTGTTTTTTTATTTTTTATTTTGAGACCGGATCTCACTGTCAGAGTTGCCCAAGCTGAGCTCAAACTTGCAGTCCAATTGCCTCGGCCTCCAAGAGTCCTATAACAGGCATGCACCACCACACCAGTTTAAATTATTTTTTTTAATATGGCATATGGTAAGGATTGATGGTCAATTTTTTTCTCATATGGCCAATCATTTGTTCCAGCACCAGTTGTTGAAAAGATTATCTTTTGTCAAAAATCAGTTGACCATATATATGTGTTCTGTTTCTGGACTCTCTTTTCTGTCCACTTAGTCTGTTTGTCTGTCTTTACATTAGTATTGCATTCTCTTGATTACTCTAGCTTTGCAGTAAGTCTTGAAAGCAGGTAGTGTAAATCCTCCAGCTTTGTTCTTCATTTTCCAAGTTCTTTTGGACAATCTGTGTCCTCAGAAGCAGCCATTTTTAGTTCAGGCCCTCTTATACTACAAACTTAAGAAAACTGAAAGTACGTGAATTAAGCACCTGATAAACAGTATAAAACCTTAGTATGGTCCCCTCCATTCACCCAGAAGTTAATAATTTTCTTTAAAACCTATGACATGATTATAGATGTCGATGTACCAGGCATGTTCAAAATATACAGTGAATGTTTAAATATAAACAGTTCATTATAGTAAAAGACACACTGCTATTAATCCCCCTCAAAATATTTCCCTTCACTTTGAACACTCTTATCCTATCATTCTTGCCACTTTCTCAAGCAGCTCTGGAAGTCTTCTTATGTGCCTTTATGAGATGTAATAAAAAATACACTGAATGCTGCTGCTGATGCCATCCAAAATGGGCTTGTGAAAGCATTGTGGTGTGTTCTCACCTACCTACTCACCAGATCTGGCACTATGCAACTTCTGACTCTTCCCCCAAAGTCAAAATGACCATGAAAGGTAAATGTTTTTAATTGACCCAAAGCATTGAGGCAGTCACAGCAGTATAACTAAAGACACTCACGAAAGGGGACTTCCAGAACTGCTTCAGAAAGTAGCAAGAATGATGGGCTAAGTGCCTTCGAGGCAAGGGGTGTATTTTAAGAGTGATTAATGGCAATGTGTTTTTTTACTGTGATGAGGCTTTTTTTTAATTTTAAAGAGGATAAAACCAAGGAAAATAAAACAGAATAAAACCAATCCAAACAAACCAGTATAAGCGACACAGAACTTCAAAACAATACAAAATCAATGCTACCATAATACCTCTTGTTGTCTACAAAATAGCTGCAGATATCTTCAGACATAGTGAATATCAAACAAAACAGAACAGAATAGAACCAATAAAAGCAAAACAATGAATGTAATAAAGGACTTCAAAACGAGACAATAGTAAATCCAAAATGGCTACCATATGTCTTGCTATCTTTGACATAGCTGCTCATGCCATTGGATATAACAAAATCAAGCAAAACAAAACAGAAGAAAACCCTACCCAATAAAACAATGAAAATGGTACAGGACTTCAAAACAAGATAATAGGGAATTAACAATGGCTGCAACCTTCAGAAGGCGATCCCCTCTAGATGCCACACTGCATACCCCCATCCTCTGAATAAATGATCAGACCACTGGCCCCAGACCTGCAGTCAACGAAACACCAAACACCACAAGCATCAAACTGCATTTCGCCTCAATAGCTATCATTGCAGCCTGTGTTTCTCTGGATCAGCTGGTCGCTTGCAGGCGGGGGTCGGGGACTGTTCTAGTTTGCCAGCCCACACACAAGAAGGGGCTGAGGTCAGGCTGTTGTTCCCACCCGCCTCCCCTCCGCCCCCGCCCAGTGCAGGCCTGTGCATGGCACTGGTTCGCATGGGGGCTTGTTTCTCGGTGAGGCCTTGTTCTCTCCTCCTAAAATCCTCGAGTGGTGCTAACTCGTGGGGAGAAGCTTTTGTATGGTTGTCCCCATGCTGGTGGCAGCCCACTCGTGGCGCTGGTTTGCAGGGGGGCTTGCTTCTTGGTGAGGTCTTGTTCTCTCCCCGTACAGTCTGCAAATGGTGCTGACTCACGGGGAAAGGCTTGGGTCTGGCTGTCACCAGCGCATTGCGCTGGTTCACAGGGAAAGCTTGCTTCTACTGTGATTTTTTTTTTTTTTTGTACTGGGGATTGAACTCAGGGCCTCACACTTGCAGGCAAGCACTTGTGCCACCGAGCTAAATCCCTGGCCCTTGTGATAATATTTTTAAAATGAAAACATTCACCGTATTTTTCATCACTTCTCATAAATGCATGGTTCTCACATAATGTAAACTGTGATGACATCGGGGGAGGATTTGTTCTGCTCCCTCTTTGCCTTATGTTTAGGGTCAGTGGAGAGAAGATAGGGGTTAGTCTGGGGTTCCTGTGTAAACTAGATTAACATAAAACTTTTCCTAGATTGAAATTCTAACCATGGAGCCATGACCACACTTTCCTCTTCCCTCTGGCAGATATCCGTTGTTTTTGGTAACTGTTCTTCCCACTAGGCCTGAGTGGTAGCATAACACACACGAGGACTTGGGCCTGGGAGAGCTCTCTGACTCTGAGTTTCTGAGCCCTCTACTCAGTTGCCACCAGAGTCCATTTTTCCTGCCTTGTGAGAAACACAGTGTCAGAGTGGGATACGGTCAGCCCCTGATAGGCTTGGGATCCCAATTCTTGCTGGCATCTGGCACCACGTGGCTCCCTGGAGGATCTGAAGTCTTGGCTTTCGTTCCTGTGCTGTGATAGGGATGCACCTGTGCCATCAGGACTGGATCTCGGATCCTCTGTGTGCCTGTTGTGATGTGTGAAGCCCCGCAGGCCAGGTCTTGTGGTCCTTCCTCCACAGGTGGGAAGCTGGGCCCAGAGGCGGGATAACCAGGCTCACAAATGCAGATGTGCTTCTGCCTCCCACCACCTGGCAACTCTTAGGTCTCCACATGCTTCCAGGCCCCTTGCGGCTTCATGGCACTATCACCATTCTGCTCCGGGACTAAACTGAGGGCCTTGACCATGTTGAAACAGGCGAGGAATGAAGAACAAGAAGTTACGTACGTTTCACTCCAGACTGCTGATCCGTCCCCTCCTCTCCGGCACGCGTGTACAGCCTGGGCTTTTACCTGGAGCGTGGCCTTGGCTGGTCTGTGCGCGGCCTGCTGGACGGTAAACTTCCCCACTCCGGGACTGGAAGGGGCTTTGCTGAGGGGGCAGATGACAAAGGGCCTCTGTTTTAGAATGGTTTCCGCAGGCCCCTTAGCTCTCAGGCGCTGGCAGCCAGACTCCCTCAACCCCAGAGCTCCCTCCGAGGATCCTCTCCAGTCTCCATGGTAACTGCCTGTCGGGAGACAGTCTGCTCAGTGCTGGGGCTTTGTATTAAACACAATGAATTTAAATTGGATGCTCGGCGGTGAAGATAATCATTCTGGATTAGAGAGAAGCCTGGAGCTCTTCATTTCATAATTTTAAATGTTGGCACAATTCTTGGATTTAGCCCCGTAATTCAAGCCCCAGTCATACCTACCCCTCGTGTTCCATTCCACTTGGGCTTTTCTCTGTGCTTTGAAGAATCTTGGAGCTGGGGGAGCACTCGGTCAGATCAGGCTACCCTAAGTTTACCAATATGAAGGAGCCTGGAGTTTCAGAGCAGGATTCAATCTGGCTGTGTGGTATCCTCTGAATCTCCATTTTACTTTTGTAAGATGAGAAGAGTAACTCCTACCCTACAGGGTTGTTTTTTATGTCGATATAATACCCATCACAAAACTTACCCTTGTAACCATGTCTGAGTATATAATTCTACAGGATTAGCATGTTCACTTTGCTGTGAGCCATCACCCCCTCTGCCTCCGGAGCCCTTTCTTCTTTCTCCAGAAACACCAACTCCCCGTTCCCTCTTCTCTCCTACCAGCCACCATTCTACTTCCTCTCTCCAAAGCCCTCCATAAGTGAAATCATAACAATATCTATCCATTTGTGAGTAGCTTATTGGACTTAGCATAATGTCATCAAGATTCATCCACACTGTAACATGTGTCCGAATTTCCTAGTTTTGTAAAGCTGAGTAATACCATTGTACATGTAGGTCACATTTTGCTTATCCATTCATAGTCTTTCCCCCCCGCCCTTCTTTTGAGAAGGATTTCACTGTGCAGTTCAGGCTGGCCTTGAACTCACTTTGTAGCCCAGGCTGGCCTCAAACTTGCAGCAATTCTTCTGCCTCAGCCTCCCAAGTGCTGGGATTACAGAGAAGTGCCACCATGCCCAGCAAGTGTTTATCCATTCAACTAGAATGGATACTTGGATTGCTCCCACCTTTTGGCTACTGAATGCCCTGAATGTGGGTATAATACCTGTTTGAGTCCCTGTTTTTAATTATTGAGTCATTTAGAGGATCAAATAAGATATGGCTATTAAGAACACTATGCACAGTAGGCCATCAGTATTAATTTCTTTTCTGAAGTTTTCTAACCCTAGGAACTGTTATCACAGTGACTGATGACTTCAGTGAGTGATATCCGTGTGCTAGCAGCTTGCTTCCATATCTGGGCACTTGTTGGTCTGACAGTCTGCAAATTAATTCATTCTCAGATTGAAAGGAAATGTCCTGCCCATGGAAATGCACATCATGTTTCCCTATCATAACCATGCCTGCTTTTCTCTCTCTCCCATCAATTGCTATTCATGGATTCCTAGTTCCAAAGTGAAAGCACTGGCAGTGCCGTTGTGTGTACTCCTTGTCCATGGGCTATTTTAAGTGCACCCCGGGGAGACCCTGGAGCTGGGGTGGGGGGCTCCTGCTGGAGGCTCTGGGCTTAGTTCCTGCTGCAGCAGGATCCGGCCTGTCTCCATGTCACAGGAGAGCACGGGGCTTGGAGTAAAAATACCTGGAGCTTAGCCTTGGCCGGTCTCTAAATAGCTGAGATGATGGCAGTGACTGTCACACGCAGTGGCTGTGAAGATGGAAAGAGGGAAGTACAGTGTCGTGAGGACGACCCACTCCTGTAGTGCTCCACTTTGGAATCATTTTCCCCCAAGGTGTCCCCAGAAATGAGACTTTTCAGGCTCTGACTGGTGGTTCTGCCACCAGCTGGTGCCTGGAGGGGGCCAGCTCCTCGGTGCAGAGGGATCCGTGGGGAAGGTGAGTAGGGTCAAGGGCCTTTGCCCAGCCTCCTGCTCATCGTGTGGGCCGAGCTGCTGCATAGCACGGCCACCGCCAGGTCTGCTCTTTATGGCCAAGCCAAGGCTGCGGGAGGACGAAAGTGGAATTTCACGACGACTCACCAGGCTGCCTCTCACACAGCTCTGGTTGGTTTGTCGTATGCCTGTTGAGTAGATGTGTTCATTGTCCCTGAGACATAGAAGGGACCCTAGTAGCCGGGCATGGTGGCGCACACCTTTAATCCCAGCACTCGGGAGGCTGAGGTAGGAGGAGTGTTGTGAGTTCGAGGCCGGCTTGGGCTACAACACGAGCGCAAGGCTGGCCTGAGCTACATAGTGTGACCCTGCCTCAAAAAAACTAGGGCTGGGAGTTTGGCTCAGTGACTTAAGCACCTGTCTGGCAGGCACAAGGTTGTGAGTTCAATCCCCAGTGCCGCACATACACAAAAAAAGAAGGGACCCTAGTGTTCTTCCCTGCGGGGAGAGGAACTGGGGGCTGCCAGAAAGTGGTTGCATGTTAACTTCTCAACTCTGGAAGCCAGTAAGCCCAGGGAGTATCCATGCCTTGGCAAGAAGGTGGCTTGGCTTTCATAAGTCTGGGCTTCCTTTTGGAGATTCCTTCGTAGCCTCCCCCCGGTCTGTCTTTGTCTTGATCATCCCCTCCACAGTCGCCTCTAAGGGCCCCACTCCAGACTGTCTTCTCCTCTTAGCTGCCCCCCACCTCCCAGGGAATCTGTTACTGATATTCCCATGTTTGTAGCTATAGTGCACACACCTGTGTATCTCCTCAAATTCCCCCAAGCCCAACATACCCACTACTAGAATGCTTGTCATTCATGACATCACACACCTCTTCCAGGGACAGTTCCTCCAGGGAATGGCACCCCATCCACCAGGCTATGGCTTCCTTCCCCAAGACCAGAGGCTGCCTAAGTGATACAGCCAGAATGCCAATCCAGGTCCTTAGCCTCCAGACTGCCAGCTTCTCCCACCAGCACTTCCTGCTGCCACAGACCATCAGGAAATCAAACTATATTTCTAGCAATCTCAAGAATGTAAATGTCATCCTCTGCCCCCCACAAAATTTGGCCTGCCCTAGGGCCCCTCCCCATTTTGTGGCCGTGCCTGCACTTCTGCCAGTACCCGCGCTTGGCCACACCCTGGCTAGCCACACCTCAGCTGTGCCAGCCTCCTTTCCCTACCCCAGTTCCTGGCTCACAGGAGGCACCTTGGCTTCAGCCACTGCTATTCGAGTCCCTCTTGTTGATTTTTCAGTGCCTTTTCCATATGATTTTTCCTTTTAAAGCTCATCCTGTCTTGAACCAACTCTCTGATTTCCTACCAGGCCTCCCCTTTGGGAATTTGTCTTCATTTCCTATTTTGCTAAGAAGTCTGGGACAAAGACCCGGTACCCTCTCCACTCTCCTCCATGTGATCTCTTATTGCCTCCTCCTTTATCCACACTCTCTCCTGAATGGAAAGCAAAAAGATTCCCAGCCCAATAGCTATGAACATTGAGCCTCAGTTTCCTATCTGATCAATAGGCATGATGGTGCCAGTTCGTAGGCTGTCATGAGAATCGAGCAGGTGTAAACTGTTACTCATTATTAACAGTTTTCAGCTATGCACGAATCCTCCTTAACCAGCTCTATCCCTAAAAACCACCTCCCCATTGGATTTTACCTCCCCGGATACTATTTTTCAGTTGCTCAATCATTAAGCCTTCACTGTTCTTCCATTATCAAAATTTGACTCTTTCCAGAAGCACATTTTACATGCGCCCCTCTGTCCCACTTCCCACAACCTAGTGCTGCCATTCAGTTGCACACGCAGCCCGAGCATTGAGCCTGAGTCTGATTGCCAGGTTCTTCTCTGCCCAAAGCCTGCTGTGGTTGCACCTGGCTTACAGCTGAGGTCAAGAGGTCGTCTATTCCACAGCCTCCCTTCCTCGGCCATAGTCACGACCAGGGTCTTCTCTGCACACGAGCTCCTAGATCCACACTCCCAGGCCACTCATTATTGCCATCTCCATATGTACAAAGTTGATAGACTTTGCCGATTAGGTGGAAGCCAAGTTAAGAAAAGTCCATACACACGGTGCTGGCCAGGCTTGCCTCGGCCCACTCTGTGCCCTCTGTCCGCACCCTGACTTTGCCACACCGCTTCCTGCCCTGCGCGTCCTGCCCACCTTCCGGCTCTCAGCCTCCCGTACTGAGCTGTCCTTCCGCTTTCCAGTCTTCTTTTGGACTCAATGGTCTCCATTTCACTGAGGGATATCATTGTGTGCTGCGTCACACTCGTGGTAATCTGAAGTCATTTCTGTTAAAAATGAACTTTTTTCTATTTGCCAGTTGGACTCTGAGCACCACAAGGTGCTTGTATTTCTCACTTCTCCTAGAGCACCTGCCACACGGCACAGAGGATGTCCCCAGGAGCAATGTCCTAGTCCCCATTCAAGAAATGGAACTCAAAGTGATTAAATAACTTGCTGAAGGGCTTAAGACTAGTAAGTGACAGAACTGGAATTTAAACCTAGATCAACCTGCCTTGAAGTCTGTTTCATGCCACTATATTGTTCGGCTGTCAAATACAGACTTAATGTGCTCTAACCACTTACCAGTCCAATTATTTAAATACAGGATGACCGAATGTTGCATTTTTTGTTAATTTTTATAAGACAACAGGAGACACACAAATGACAGTTTTATCAGATTTACTCATACAAGAATCAACTGGTTAAAATGGTACCTACCCAGGTGATACTTGGGGGAATCAGTATGTAAATAAACATGACACTTAGGGTAAACTGTTAACTGGCAGGAAGGTATTGTTTTCCTAAGCTGTATTGTTGATTGAATGTTCCCTGTTTCCTGAAAACTGAGAGAGCAGAGTAGGAGTTTTAGATGTGACAGTGTTTGCAGTGAGAGCAACAGGAAGTGGATTCACGCCTTAGAATATGTAGTAGAGACTACATCCAAAAAGTGAAAGGAAGGGCCGGGAATTTGGCTCAGTGGGCTAAGCGCCTGCCTGGCAGGCGCAAGGTTGTGAGTTTGATCCCCAGTACTGAAAAAAAAAAAAAAAAAAGAACAGAAAGTGAAAGGAATTTCGGAATGCAGTTAGTTACAAATGTGCAAGTTAGAGAAAACAACCAACAGATACTGCAGGTAGCAGAGGAACAGAGGTGGCCTCAAGGACCTGGAAAAAAGCCTTTGCAAGAGAGGATGGGGGTGACTCAGAGGAGGGAGCCCTAGCCAGCATTTGAGTGGTCTCAACAGAGGGCGAGTGATTTGTATGCCTCAACCCCAATGTGAGTTGCCAGAGTTGGTGGTAAAGCTCGGTATACGGCCGTCAGTAGCCTCGTCACTCTGTACCAGCCAGTGTAGGTGATGAGCCAGTGAACGGGATGGCTGGGATGGCTTTGCAGGGCCCAGAGCAAAAGGCAAATGTGGAGCTCCTAGTTCAGAAGGAGTTCCAGACAGTGACAGCAGAATATCAGACTCAGCTCAGAGGCCTGCTACATGCAGCTGCACAAGCCACTGGCCATAGGCTTGTGCTTCAGGACAGGAAAGGTATTTGCCATGTGCCAGGCTTGGTTTTGTGTACTGTGCA
>RJWM01046354.1:0-12373 GCA_004363535.1 Dasyprocta punctata
GGCTCTGTGTCTCCCTGACTGGGCTTTGGGACAGGCAGAGGGCAGCCTTTCCTCCTGGGGGAGTGGGGGCTGCTGCAGTCACTTGGTGTGCTGAGGGACTGGTCACAGGATCTGGGCAGGGGTGGTGTTGGAGGGTGTGTTTCACGGCCCAAAACAAGGTCTCAGGGAGGAAATAAAAAGGGTCAATCCTGACCTGGTCTCTGGTGCAGCCCAGAGATGCCTGGGCTGGCGGGGGTGGACAGAGTGCTTCCTTCTGCATTTCCTCCCATTGTTCCCTGTTCTGCTTCCAGGAATTCTCCTGGGATTGGGCTGGGCAGGCTGGGCTGCCAGCTAGAGGCCGAGGATATTGGCCTTGCTCTAGGACTCTGTCCTGGGTTCCTAAGCTGGAGCTTTCGCCACTAAGTACATCTGTCTGCTCAACCAGGCCTGCTGCCTGTCCCCTCTGTGCTGTTGCAGCCCTGACCTCCCTGGCCTCAAGGTTAGAAGCCCCAGAGCTGAGACTGTCCAGGGAGTCTGCAGAGGTCTGGGGCTGATGGCTCCATCCACCTGCTTGAACAAGTCACCCAGATCTGCTGCCCCGTTTACCCATGAAGGCCAGGGTGACTCTAATTTCTGATGTCCCATGGACTCCTGGTCCTCCACAGCTACTCTGTGGTTTTTTTGACATTACCTGGGTCCTGAGGACACTCGTCAGCATCTTGGTCTGTAGGATAAAATCTCCAAGGACCTCTGCTTAGTAAGTTAGAGTGTAGAGCCCACTTCATGCTTCTGGGAAATGTACAAAGCACATCCTAGAAAATATGACCTATTGTGAGGAGTCCAAGGACCCTGGGATGTGTATTAGTAAGGACCCCACTTGCAACCTCCCCTCTTTTTTAAAAAAAAAAGAAATGTGAAAGAAATTGACCTTGAACACATGCCATGTTATTGTCTTCCTAGCAAGGGAAACTGCAAGGGACCCAGAGTGTGCCTGCTCTGAGAGGGGTGGAAGTAGATGGATTTTGTTGTTGAGCAGCTTACGCAAGTGGCCAGTTTTAAACTTTCATGTATGTGGTAAATGTGCGTAACAAAATCTAGCATTTAATCTTTAAGTGTGCACTTCTGTGGCATTAATTGTAACATATGTAAGCAGCAGAGACTTGTGTAAAGACAACATGGCATGGAATTTATTGTGCCTAGGTTCAGGCAGAGAGCGCGATAAGACCTTCTGCCCTGAACAAAGAGAAGTGTGTCCTTTTGATAGAGGTGGAGAGAAGGCAGGGGACATTAGGTGGGAAGATCCTAATGAACATGCGTGGTTCAAGTTTTTTTTTTTTTTTTTTTTTTTTTTTAGCAATCTTGCATCTCAATGGGCAGAGTCCTTTAAAGTGTCTGCTGGAAATTTTTGGGTGTCTCCAGATGTTCCCAAGACCTGCAAGCTTTTTTGTCCTGTCTTATTTCCTTTCCTGTGCTTGCCAGTGACAGCCTCAGTGCTGAGCTGAATTCCCTGAAGAGGGTAGTGATTCTGCTGGCAAGCAGGCTGGGGCTGGGGGGCTCAGGCTAGACTGGAGACTTACATTAATGTTGTGCAGTTATCACTTCCATCCATCTCCAGAATTTTTTCATCTTTTATTATTATTATTGTTGTTGTTGGTTGTTTGTTTTGAGATAGGGTCTCACCGTGTAGTTCAGATTGGCCTTGAACTCACAATGCAGCCCAGGCTGGTTTTGAACTCATGTTGATCCTCGTGCCTCAGCTTCCCAAATGTTGGGATTACAGGTGTGCACCACCATGATAGGCCCATGTTCTAAACTGAAAGTCTATACCCATTGAACACTAACACCCCATTGCCCTCACCCCCATGTCCTGGCAACACTGTTCATTCTGTGTACGTGAATTTGACAGCTCTAGGTACCTCCTATTAGTGGAAACACAATATTTGTCCCTTTGTGTTTAGCTTATTTCACCTAGCATAAGGTCTCCAAGGTTAACCCTGTTGTAGCATGTGTCAGAATTTTCTTCTTTTTAAAGACTGAGTAATATTCCATTGTGTGCACTGTTACAAAATGTTTATCCATTTGCCCATTTAATTTGGGCTGCTTCTACCCTTAGCTGTTGTGAATAATGCTACAAACATTGATATACAAACATCTGAGTCCCTGATTTCAATGCTTTTGGATGTATCTATATATCTATATAATTTCTTTATGCACTGAGGTACATCCTTCACCTTTTAATTTTATTTTAAAATTTGGAGACAGGGTCTAACTAAATTGCCCAAACTGGGATAAAACTTGGGAGTCCTTCTGCCTCAGCCCCTCAGAGTTCTGGGATTACAGGCATGTACCACAACACTCGGCTTTTTTTTAACTTTTTTTTTTTTTTTTTTTTTTGGCACCAGGGATTGAACTCACAGCCTTGCACTTGCCAGGGCAAGCACTTAAGCCACTGAGCCAAACTCCCGGCCCTAGTTTTTGAGGCAGGGTCGCACTATGTAGTTCAGGCCGGCCTTGCGCTCACGTTGTAGCCCAAGCCGGTCTCGAACTCATAACGCTCCTCCTACCTCAGCCTCCCGAGTGCTGGGATTAAAGACGTGCGCCACCACGCCCAGCTTGTTTTAACTTTTTAAAGGATCTTTCATACTGTTTTCTGTAGTGGTTGCCCTGTTCTCCATTCCCACCAGCAGTGCACAAGGCTTCCAGTTTGTCAATAGCTTAGCCAATACTTGTTATTTTGTCTCTTTATAGTAGTCATCCTAATGGGTATCAAGTGGCATCTCATCGTGAGGAGCCAGTTTTCAAAATCAGCTAGTTAGGTCGAGGATGGTGGTTTTATTTCATATTCAAGTCCGTTAAGACAGAGATAGAAAAAGGATTATCCCAGATACCAGGTTTGGTTTATCTTGGATGAGCGGGAAAGCAAGCAATGAGTGTCCACCTGTGGCTGTTCATCAGAGTAATGAGGCTTCCCGGCCTGAGAGCACTGTGCAGGATGGGCCTGGTCCCCAGGGAAGGAAGCAGAGCCCGGTGCACACAGCAGCTGGCGAGCTGGAGTTATGCAGGCCCCTTGCTGCCACTGCGGAGGCACAGAGTACATGGCGCACCCATTCTTCAGCTTAGGGAACACAACTTACTCCTGAGTGTTCCTTGGCCCTGCGGCGGTCAGTGTGCTGGTGTCCCACTCTTTCTCTAGGGCCCATCAGTGAGAAGTGTGCCCTCAGCTGTGAGTGCTTTGGGGTGGGGGCTGTCTCCCCAGCCCCACTGTCCTGTGTTTCATTCATAATCAGTGCAGCTGGGTCCTGGGAAAGCATTGTAGATAGTGTACGTGGATGTGGGTTACAGGAACTGCTGAGGCTCAGGAGCAGTGCAGGTTGTCTTAGTTACTTCTTTCATTGCTGAGACCAAATCCAACACCAAAAGTTAAAGGAGGAAAAGTTTACTTAGCTCACAGTTTGTGGAGGTTTCAGTCTGTAATCAGCTGGCTCCAAGGCAGAGTAGCTTGGCAGAGGGGCATCACAGAGGAAAACCAATTCATGGCGAGTAGAAAACAGCAAAAGCAAGCAAGCAAGGGACATTAACAGCATCTTTCTGCCCTTTTCATCTTATCCAGGCTACTTGGGATCAAAGGCTGTTATGGTTGATAAATTGTGCCAATTTGAGAAGTTTAGAAGTTTAACTGAGAGACTCAGCAGGGAGCCAGGGTTCTTACTTTGTAAATATCCTCATTCTGTGCAAGAGGAGGACAAGGAGATTTTGTGATATCCTTAACCCTAGTGCCCTTGATCCTAGCATTGCACCATGAGTCTACTCCAGCATCACATACTCTAGATCCACTTACTTCTGAAAAAGCCCCACCTGAGGCTTTGGGGGTACATAGGCCATAAGCTCTTACACCTGAGGAGTCATGGAGGGCCTCTGGGATGGGGAAGAAAGAGGTCAAGTTTGACCTTGGGGACTAGTAGGTGTCTTTCAGCCCTTTTCTATGGCCAGATGTTTCCCAGGGGCCTGGCTTTCCAGGACGGTGCCTGGTGGTAACTGGCATGGTGGAGATCTAGACGGGCCCCAGGTGCCTGGTGGTCTAGGCAGCTCAGCTTTTTCTGTGTCTTGGTGGTAGTGAGGGGTCTGGTGGGAGAAGAGCCAGGGTGCAGTAAGCTAGTTTTCTACATTTGACTTCTCAATCCTCTCAGGTTCCTGGGGGAAGCCAAGGTCCCACTCCGGGAGGTCCTCACTACTCCCAGTCTGTCGGCCAGCTTCAACGCCCCCCTCCTGGACACCAAACAGCAGCCCACTGGGGTAAGTAGCCATTACCTGCTGCATTCAGCCAGTTTTGGGTCTGAGACCTTGCCTGATGCCCCGGAACCCTGGCCTTGACTTTCTGACCCCAAAGGTATGTCAAAGTCTGGCTTCCACAAGTTACACCTGATTTTCCCTCACCAGACCTCAGGGTACCAGGAGGGTTACTGGGCCAGAAGGGTAGGGAGTTGTGGCCCACTGCAGGGCCCAAGTCAGGCCTACCTCATTACATCATGGCCTGCCTCTTGGTCTTGTTCTGCCCACCTGGCTGCCTCCTGTTTCCAGTTTTTCAGTCAGCCTTGGTTATGGCTTCCGCAGACTCCTTGGAGGATTTTCCTTCCTCATTGCCCAGCCCCATTCTCTAGACTGGGAACATCTGAGTCATCAGGGTCACAGATGGCAAAGGGAGGGAGATAGACTGCCCTCCTCTGTCCACCAGGACCTGTCAGACTCTCTTCCTTTTCCTCCATTGTCTTTCCTGCCCCTGTCCCAGCCTTCCCAAGTCCAAGCAGTCAATTCTTAGCTCTCATGTCTAGCCTCCTGTTATTTTTAGTGAGCTAAATATACCCTGCAGGGCTCTTTCTTCCTGGGCACTAGAATTCCTGACCTTCTCTCTGGTTCTGCCCCACCTCCCTGGAGGCACTGGGGGAAATATTGATCTGGAAATATTTCCTCCCAGGGAAGCCTGCAAGGTTCTGGGTCCTGAGTGCTCTCAGAAAGCTTAGGTGTGTTTGTCAGGGAAAGGACGAGAGGAGGTGGGCCCTTGTCTTGGTTACTTTTCTCTCCTTGCTGAGACAGAATACCTGACGCCCAAAATTAGGGAAGGAAAGGTTTATTTAGCTCACAGTTTTTAGAGGTTTCAGTCCATAATCAGCTGGTTCCAAACCAGGGTGGCATGGCACAGGGGCAACACTTCAAGGCAGCAGCCAGAGCAAAAAGGGGCCTCTTTTATTCCCTTATAGTGCAAGCAGGCCACCCCCACCCCCAGGGCAGATGTAGCACTCACAAAATCTCCTTGTCCTCCTCTTGCACAGAATGAGGGTATTTATAAAGTAAGAACGCTGGCTCCCTGCTGAGTCTCTCAGTTAAACTTCTAAACTTCTCAAATTGACACAATTTATCAACCATAACAGCCTTTGACTGTTTGGATGAATCATTAAGAGGCCAGTCTGGGGCCAGGGCATAAGTGCCTGCCTGGCAAACACAAGGTCCTGAGTTCAATTCCCAGTACCACACACAAAACAAAAGAACAAAAAGTTGGAAGAGGCCCATCAGAGCCCATGTGGAATGGAACCAAACTGGGCTCAAAGACCTGTGGAGTGGGAGCCATCTTGGGTCACTGAATAGGTACCCACCTATCCACTGCAAATGGGAACCTGACCCAGGGGTGCATCTCCAAATTCTCAGGGTAGAGGGATTCACATGGGCTCGGACTGCTGACCTCCTGATGCTGGAACGGGACCCCAAGCAGTCAGGCCAGTGATGGCTGGGTCATTTCCTTGAAAGGGAGTTGTCACTTCCCAAAAGAATTCCTTTCTATCTCAGACGGTACTCACTGGTAGGACAGTCTAGTGTTCTTTGAGTCTGTCTCAGTTGCTTTCTGAATCCTCTCTTTTCCTTCCTTCAAGCTGCCTGTAGTTAGGAGAGCCCTAAGGACTCCTGAAATTTCCCCTTCAGGGGATCCTGAAGAGGGTCCTAAAACACCATGGAGGAATCATGTGCATCAAGTCAGCTGCAGAGAGAAGGTTCTTGGAATCAGTGACTTGCTTGGCGCTTGTCTTGGTTGCTCTTACCTTTGTCTCATTGCTGGGACAAAATACCTGACACCCAAATTGAAGGAAGGGAAGGTTTATTTATCTTACAGTTTGTGGAGGTTTCCATCCATAATCAGCTGGCTCCAAGGCAGGGTGGTTTGGCACTGGGGCAACACTTCAAGGCAGCAGCCAGAGCAAAAAGAGAGAGTAAAAGGGAGAAAACAAGCCTCTTCTCCTCCCTTATAGTGTATGCAGGTGCACCCCGTCCCCCCTCCCCCCGAGAAGGTGTAATATTCACAAAATCTCCTTGCTTCCTTTGCACAGGATAAAGATATTTACAAAGAATGAACCCTGGCTCCCTGCTGAGTCTCTCTGTTAAACTTCTAAACTTCTCAAGTTGACACAATGTATCAATGATAAGAATCCACCCCTTGTCAACTTGGCCACCAGACATATTTCTTTAAATCAGCCTCCAGATACAAAGGCATGCTTATTCTTAACATTTTGCAACTTGAAAATTATAACACAGTTTAACAGTCCTTAAGAACCAGCATTAAGTCTATCAACATTATGTTACATTAAAAACATAACATTTTGTCCTTGGACCCCCAAAGACTCACCTACATCCCTTTATGCAAAAGGCATTTAGTCCATCTGCAAGAGTTGCCAAAGTCCTAACAGTTTCAGCATTGCTGAAAAGTTCATACCAAGCCTCCTCCAAGATGGAAGGCAAACTCTTAGCTGCAAGCCCTGGCACAAATGAAAACAAAGTTAAACACTTCCAATATGCAATGGCACAAGATAAACATTCCTATTCCAAAAGGTAAGAACAGGGGAATACAAAGGATTGGGACCAAAACAAGACCAAAATCCAGCAGGGCAAACATTAAGTCCTATAGTTCCACGTGCACCATTTGAGACAACCTGTGGCAAATTGTGAGCTCCAAAGGGCTTGTGTGGTTCCACCCCCATGGCACTTCTGGTGGTTACTGATCCCACAGCTGATCTCTTGGGCTGGCTTTGCTCCCTCGTTGCAGGTTTCCCTAGATAATCCACACTCCTGGATTTTTCAAACTTCTGAGTTCTCCATTGTACCTTTGGCTTCACTCTCAGAGCTGCACACACTGCCCTCTCAGGGGCACACTGCCTGGCCTCCCAGGCCTTCTGAAATTGGGGTGGAAGCCTTTTTAATCTCAGAACCTTTGTACTATGTGGGTAATGCCAAGGTCTGCTGCCAGCTGAAGCAGTAGCCAGGCTCTCCTCTGTCTTGGCTGTAGGGGTCAAGTGCCTGGATCGCTGGGCACTCTGAACCTGATTCTAAACTTCTCAAGTTGACACAATGTATCAACCATAACAGTGCTTTTCTGTCACACTTCAGGAGGAGATCTCAAAGCCTACACCTTGATTTCTCACTTCGGTGCTGAGACACTGACCTCTCTTCACTCCAGTCCTTATGTCTGTAACATTGGTGCTTCCTGCATGTGCTCCCCTCTAAGCTCAAAGTCCCACTCGGCCCCTGAGCCTTCTATACCTGGTCCCTATTCATGGGGCTGAGCATCTTTCCTTTCCCTCTTGTGCCCGCACTCTGGGTTTCACACTCACCAGATGGGAGCTGCTGCCTTCTCTTTGGTGGCTGTCTGCAGAGGCTGACAGTTCTTTCCATGTCTCTAGGTGTGGTGCATCAGAACCAGGAGGTGGTGGATGGGGAAGGAGATCCTACTTATTGAGCCTCCCAGCTGGGCGTGGACAGGGAGAGGGTCCTCTCCTGTGGAGATGGCCAAGGCCAACATCTAGTACCTGGGATAGCACTGAAGTCACAGTGCAGCACCAGGCAGGTCATAAGAGCTTCAGCTGGAGCTTCCTGTCTAGCACAAGGGCTGTTTATGCTGCAGTGGGAAGCACAGAACTGGGGCTGTGCTCAGAAGGTACAGAAAGTCAAGAGAAGCTGAGGGTGCTCACTAGCTACTTGCAAGGCCCAATTTCTGGGCCAGGTCCATTGAACAGAGCATTCCAGACACTTCCATTTAATGGTAGCTCATAATGCCTACTGAGGAAGGGTAGGAGTGAAGACAGGGCTTGTGGGACTGACTGAGAGGAGAAGAAAGTGTGAGGAGAGACCAGGAGGTCTGCAGGCTGAGCTTTGGGGTTCTCATGTCTACTACTTAGTATTCTCCTCCAGGTCCTCCAGGTATGGCATAGTGGGCTGTTGAATAGAGGGCAAAGCTACCAAGACAGAATTTGAATTGACGGAGAATATGCTATCCCTGTCCTGGAGGAAGATCCAGGCCAACAAGGATGCTGGGCATACACATAGGAAAGAATATATGCAGTGTGATCAAAATTTTAAAAAATTATTAGAGTAGAAGACATTGCCATTCACTGCCCTCAAAATACTCCCCCTTATTTATTTATTTAATTTTTTTTGCGGTACTGGGGCTCAAACTCACAACCTTGTGCCTGCCTGGCTGGCGCTCAAGCCACTGAACCAAACTCCCAGCCCAATTTTTTTCGAGGCAGGGTCGCACTGTGTAGTTCAGGCCAGCCTTGCCCACGTTGTAGCCCAAGCCAGCCTCGAATTCACAACACTCCTCCTACCTCAGCCTTCTGAGTGCTGGGATTAAAGGCGTGCGCCACCATGCCCGGCTTCCCCCTTATTTTCAAAATACTTATCATTCTTGCCACTTTCTGAAGCAGTTTTAGAGGTCCTCTTCTGTGTTGTACAAGTTGTGATAAAAAAGAATGCAGAAGATGCTACTGCTGAGTGCCATCCAATGGAAAGGCAGGATCATAAAAACATCATGTCGGGTCCTCACCCACCTTATTCACTGGATTCAGCACTTTGCAACTTCTGGCTCTTCCCCAAAGTCAAAATGACCTTGAAAGATAAACATTTTGAATAAATTCAGGATGTTGAGATAGCCATGACCGCACAACTAAAGGAAGAGACTTATGAAAGAGGACTTCCAGAACTCCTTCAGAAAGTGGCAGGAATGATGGGCTAAAGGTTTTTAAAGTGCATGGGAATAGCTTGAGGTTGATTAGTAGCCATGTGTCTTTCACTGTAATAAATTTTAAAAATTTAAATATGTACCATACTTTTCGATGATATCTGGTACAAATGCATTTTAAGAACAGTTCACTAATGAAGTTAGAGAAAACTGATGAAGAAAACAGTAATGACATTCCCTTAGCCTTGACAGCCAGCCTCAGATCACAAAAGGAAACCCACTGGGTGACAAGAGCACATGAACCCTGGCGGCTGTGCTGGTGGTGTCAGGGGAGTCAGGGGGCACTGGGTGTTGGGAACGGGGACAAGAAGAGGGCAGACACAGTGCTCTCTCTCTGCTGAATCCCTGGTTTTTTTGTGTACAGTCTAAAGGTTCTGGCAACCAATGCTTATCAATGCAGGGCCCCATCTTACTCCCCCTTGGCTTCTGGATATTTTCCGAGGGAAAGGCGGAGTGGGCCTCGGCGTACACGAGGCCTTGCCTGTGCACCACACGAGGTGTGTGTTGGGGACGGTGGCCCTGGCTGGTCTAGGGTCTGGTTTGAAGAGTTTCGTGCTGAAGAGCTGTGGCCCAGGAGTTAGGTGGCAGGCAGTGGGGTGGAGCATGGCCAGTAACCTGTAGCCTGAGCCTGGCAGGTGGCTTCCTGGTTCTGACTTTGTTTTCCTGAACCCTCTTAGCCTGGGAGCCATTCAGAAGCCTCCAGCGTTCTGCTGATATTATTGGCTGTGGACTTTGGTGACCATCATTACCTTGCTCCCAGGGATTGTGTTTTGGTGGACACACAATTGACTGTTAATGGCCTCAACTCCTAGTGTGGTCAGGGCTGGCGACCTGAGGAGGTGGGTTGTCTGGTAGGGTACCTTCATGTGGAGGGCTCTGAAGAGTGTCCTGTAGGCCATGTGGACTGGGAGATCATAGCGCTTGTATCTCATAGGAAGAAAATCAGCTCAGGTTGTCCAGCGAATGACAACCTGATGAGTTTAATATTGTAGAAGGGAGGAGCCTGACCCTGGGTGGGCACACAGACATGGCCCACTTCCCCTTTAGATCCTCAGTACAGCTAGAAGTCTCCAGGATTGAATAGCTCTGTTCCTACAGCGTGGTCCCCCGAGGCTGACCCCTGAAGGCAACATTGGTTCTACATCCTGGGTTCCAGATCCTTTAAAAGTCCCTGTGGATTCATTTTTTTTAATTAAGAGAAAATGGACACAGAAAAGGCAAACAAAAAGCAAAAGAGGCAAACAAACAGCAACAACAACAAATCCAATACAATAACATTATAGGTTTACAAAGTGAGATGATTGACAGTGGTTGTAATATTGCATATCGTTACCTTTAAAGGGGTTGTTTAGATTAACAGATATAGACATGTAAAATTGATCTAATCATATGAGTATTAACTGTTCTTTTTCAATAACTAACGCATTTAGTAGTATAGTCGTTTTAACTATCTTATATATACCTATATACAAATTTATGTCTTTTTCCTTATCCCTTCCTTCTTTCCTCCTTTCCCCTTATAATACCTCTTGTTATCTTCAAAATAACTGCCCATACCATCAGGCACAATACAGTCAAACAAAATAGTACAGGATAAAACCAGTGAAAAACAAAACAATGGAAGCAATACATAGTAAAACAACACTGATTACTATAATGCCTCATATTATCTTCTAAGCAGTTGCTTATATCATCAGTCATAATACAATCAAACAAACCAAAATAGGATAAAATTTCAAAACAAAACAATGAAAGCAATATAGGGTTTCAAAACAAGGTGATCAGTTATCAATAATGGCTACCATAATGTGTTCTGTTATCTTTGAAATAACTGTTAATGCCATCAAATATAATAAAATTAGGCAAACCGAAATAGAGTAAGATCAAACTAAACAGCTCAATGAAAACAAAACAGGACTCAAATCCCAGTGATACATTAACAATGGCCACTGCCTTCCCTTTTTAGACACTTCCTCCCCTTTCATTTTTACAATATGTATTGTGTATTTTGAATCCTATTAACGCTTTTAGTTTGTTGTTGTTGTTGTTTTTTTTTTTTGTACTAGGGAGATAACATGATGCTCACCCATGTGGCTCTGGGCCATTTCATCCATGAACATGATCTTAAGTTGTATCCATTTACCTACAAGAGGCTTGAGGTTATTTTTCTTTATAGCTGAGTAGCTTTCCATTGGATAAAATTGCCATATCTTTCTTGTTCACTATGTAACTAATGGGCAAGCTACCCCCACTTCTTTCTGGTTCCCTGTCACATACAGAATTGTTCTCTCTCCTTTGACTTTCAGTCTATGAACCCCCTTTTGAGTTTAATATGTTTCTTGTATAAAGCATATTGGTGGATCCTGTCTCCTGATCCACTCTGCCTGTGTTTCTTTCCATTGGTGGACTGAGGCCATCTACATTAATGGTTAAGGCCAACATGCACTGCCTCGTCTCCGCCATGCCATTTTCCTGCAGTTGGCTGCCCACTTTTCCTCTCTACTCAGTTGTCTGCCCTGCTCAGTGATATCCCTCTGCCACTGTTTCTGGAGCTGTGATCTTTTTTATCTCTCTCTAAAAAGTCCTTCAGTATTCTTTGTAGGGTTGGCTTGGTGGTTATAAATTCCTTCAGTTGTTCTTTGTCGTGGAAGTATCTTGTTTCTTTGTTAATTGTGAAAGATAGTTTTGCAGGGTACGTCAATCTGGGTTGGAAGTTGTTTTCTTTCAGGGCTTGAAATACTTCACTCCAAGCTTTTCTTGACCTGATGGTTTGTGTTGAGAAGTCTATTGTGATTCTGATGGGTTTTCCTTTGTAGGTGATCTATTTCTTTTCTCTAACAGCTTTTAATATTCTGTGCTTGTGTTGAATTTCTGGGATCTTGATTATTATATGTCTGGGTGTAGATTTATTTTGGTTATGGTTAGCTGGAGTTCTATATGCTTCACTTATCTGAAAGCCATTTCCTTTTCCCATGCTTGGGAAGTTTCCTAAGATTATTTCTGTAATAGGCTTTTAATTTCATTTGTACTGACCCCTGCTTTTTCACTCACACCTTTTATTCTTAAGTTATGTTTCTTTAGGTTGGCTTGCAGCCGTTGTATTGTTACTTCCAGGTTCCTTGTTATTTTTAAGAGATCTTTCCTTTCATGATCACAAGCTGCAAACCTGTCTTCAAGGTTTGAAAGTCTATCTTTAGTTTCTTTCAAGTGATTTTGCCAACTTTCATTGGAGTTTTTGATTTCCTTTTTATCTCTTTGAATCTGTTTCATGTATTATAAATCTTTTTTGTATTGTTCATTCCAGGTTTCCCTTGTTTTCCTATGCTCCATTTTTTCATC
>RJWM01046355.1:0-12427 GCA_004363535.1 Dasyprocta punctata
TCACAAATCTTCCTGCCTTCCTTAGCACAGGAAGAGGATGTTTACAAAGTAAAAACCCTGGCTTCCTACTGAGTTTCTCAGTTAAACTTCTAAACTTCTCAAGTTAACACAATGTATCAACCAAAACAGGGTCATAAGAGTTCTGTATATCTTACTATTTTAAATACCTGTATAGTAGGTGCAGAGGGGTCTACAGAACCAAGAAGTCAAAATTCTGAAAATTCAGAGAGAAATACCATCTGGAAGTTACATTAAAAACAATTAGGCTAATTGCCCCTTTTACAGAGAGGAACCTGAAATATATATGATTCACTTTGTGCATCCACAGAGATTTAGAATGGCACTGAGTACTTCCTTCATGACATGTCTTAGAGACAAGGCTGTCCAGGAAGAACAGTTATCCTGACATAAAGGCAGGATCTCCTGCTTTCTGAGGCACTGAACATCAATACCATTCTAATCAGTATACTTATATGACCTATCATCTTTATTTATCTAATGTGTGCTGCAATATAATTAAATATACTATCACTATATCATACTTCTCTTCTGAAATTTCAGTTACGTAAATAAAGAAAGGTGTCAGGATATAGGATCTTGGAGATGTTAATCCACTACACATTATTATTAATTTTATACTATTTGAACAATAATATTGATTGTAAGTCATTGGAGGATGTGTGCGAAGGAAGTAATTTAAAGATACAAAGAGAAGATGAAGATAGGTGTTGAGTAAGTAATCTAGCATAGTTTGAATCCCTTAGATACTGTCTAGATATTATACCAGCCAGAATAGATTAAAACACATGTTCTGTTGCCATAGAAACCTAGTTCACACCTGGATCCTGAAGCTGTTGTAGTGTTAACACACACACATATACGTATGTGCGCACGTGCACACACACACACACATTTAACCCTAGGTCTGTCACTGTCCACTCATGTGTTTTATACCACTGCCAATGAAGTAGGTGGGGAAATTATATCTAGGCACTGTTGCCACAAAACCCCATCTGCTATCCCTGCACAGTGCTCATCATTCCAATTCCACCCCTTGCCTGCTCCATGGGAGCTGCAGACAGCATATCAGTGTCCTTGCCTGCATGCCTGTGCTTATGAGCTGCACTTGGTACCACTAAATATCTCCTTGCCTGTGACTTTACAGGTACGAGGAAAGGAGACTGTGAGCACTCTAGGAAATGTAGCCCCTGAATACTTCATAACACCTCACCACTGCTCTGGACACCCACCGATTATTTATCCCTGATGAGCCGAGAAATGCATTTCCTCACAGAATTCAGCTGGCAGAGCTGCACAGAGGCAATGCCATGAGTTCCACTGGAGGCAGAACCACCACGGGCATCCCTGGCAGAATGCACCCAGGCTCCCGTAATGGAAAGTCTTTCCCCACTGAAACCAGCTTGTAAAGCTGAACTGGAAGAACCATTCCATCAAAAGAGCAGTTATCAACATAAAACAGCAAAAAACATTGGTAAAAAATAAAGGGGAAAAAGCAAAGAAATAGATCTCACCAAAAAATATTCTAGTAACTCTTCTTAAAGAAAAAGATATCTATATGCTTTCCAACTAATAACTCAAAATAATTGATCTAAAGAAGCTCAGAGTACTTTACTAAGGAAACACAAAAAGACGATTTAATGAAATAATTTTTAAAAACCCAAGAATTTCAACAGAAAAATTGAAATCAGAAAGAAGAGCCCACTGAAATGTTGGAGCAAAGACTGTAAAGAATGAAATAAAAAAGATGAAAGAGAGAGAGAGAAACAGAGAGAGACAGAGAGACAGAGAAAGAGACAGACAGACAGACAGACAGACAGAGGAGAGAGAGAATCAACAACAGAATTAATAAAGAATACGAAAAATCTATAAACTCTGAGACAGATTACTTGAGAATATAGAATTGAAACTGAAGAAATAAAAACAGTAATGAAAAATTGTAAGGTAAATTTAAGGACTTGCATAGCATCAAGAAATAAGAATTTAAGTCACAGGATTTAAAGAAGGATAAGAAAAAGAAAAGGATGGCCAAGAAGCTTATTTAAAGAAATAACAGCTGGAAAAGATACCACATTTGGAGAAAGATAAAAAAAGAAAGCTGAAGTGCAGGGCAGGAAGTTCAACGTTTTTCAAAATGTTCCATCAAAAAGGGCTACACAGCCGGGCATGGTGGCTCATGCCTTTAATCCCAGCACTCTGGAGGCTGAAGTAGGAGGAGTATTGTGAGTTCGAGGCCGGCTTGGGCTACAACTCAAGCGCAAGGCTGGCCTGAGCTACATGGTGTGACCCTGCCTCAAAAAAAACTAGGGCAGGGAGTTTGGCTCAGTGGCTTAAGCACATCTCCATCAGGCGCAAGGTTGTGAGTTTGATCCCTGGTGCCACACAAAAAAAAAAAAAAAAAAAAAAAAAGACTACACTAACACATAGCTAAGGTGTTATTATTCACTGTTTCCAAGAGACAGCAGCAATATGGCAGAATAGGAACATTCTGACATACTTCCTGGGCCATACCCCTTGGAGCATTGCAGGAAAGGGGTAGAAACATGCAGCTCAGAGTTTATCACTGGAAGGGACTCATATGGCCAGTGGCTACTTGATGACCTCATTTATAAAATATTCACACTGCAATTTAAATGACCAAACACTAGTCTTATAGAAGAGACAGAACACGGAACCTCATGAACCTTTGCTTTGGTTCACACCATTGGCACATGCAGACTTACCCATTCCTTCCGTGAGGAACTGGCAGTACATGAAGGCCACAACTGCCAGACATTTCACTCAAGGGGTAGGCTCTTCAGTCACCTTGCTCTAAGAATTGGTGAGCCTTTGCATTAGTGGATGACCTCAAACCACAGAAAACAAAGAAGTGGAGGTACAATATCATAACTCACATTAGCCAGAAAATAGAAATAAGCCAAATGTCCCCCAACCCATGAAGGCATAATCAAAATAGATTATATCCACAAAAGGAACATTCCATGAAAGTAAGGGTATCCCGACACGTGAAATAAGATGGGCAAACCTTGAAAATGTTCTGGTAAATGAAAAAAAAAAGCTAAGCACTATAATTCTATCAGTGTGGGATGTTTAGAATGGAAATACAGAGCCCTGGCAGGAGATCAGTACTTTACCAGGGGTTGCAGGGTGAGAAGAGAGGAGTGTGACTGCTAATAGATCTGGGTTTCTTATTGCATTGATGGCAAATGTTCTGGAATTAAATAGTGGTGGCGACTGCACAAACTTGAAAATACTAACAAGAAGAGAAGTGTTTTCTTTAGGAGGGTGAATATTTTAATGTAGTCATTATACCATTAGGTAAATAAAAGTATATCAGAACACAATAATATTGCTTAGATGATAAAGGAGAGTGTTCAAAAAATGGGGGGAAGAATGGACGACAGGAAGGATTAACAATGATTAATGAGTATTTTTTGGGATTTGTTAAACTTTTGCTCTGATTGGAGTTTATACTATGTCTCAGAGTTTAAAAAATAATTTACTGTTTTCTTCCTAACATAATTTGGTTACAACTGTGAACAATTGAAGCTCATCATAGCTAAAGTTGCTAGTGTATTTGCAGGGCAAAATAACCAAATGTAAAATTCATCACAGGGAGGCCTCAGGGAAATAACTAGAGTCCAAAGTCCCAAATGCTGCCTGATAAAATAAAATGCTGTCTTCCTAGAGTTCAGCTACCAAGGACCTGCTTGTCACAGGTATGTTCATGAGTTCACAGACTTAGAAACACAGAGTGAAAAGCAACTAAACAAATTACCATTTTAGAAAAAGGAAATAACATGAGAAACTAAAAATGAGTCGCTTTATGCTTTCTTACTTATTTTAATATGTTCTTATATCTAAGGTCTAATATGGATATATATCTATACATATCTATATATCTTTGTGTCAGTGTATCTATTTATCTTTGTATCTATGTATATACATAGAGAAAGTGAGAGAGAGAAGAGAGAGGAAGATTATTTGCCTATATATATTTCATTACAATTGGAAGAATAAGACTGAGTTTATTAATATCCACAAACAAATATTTCAATGTTTTATTTTTGTCTGGTAACATAGGAAAGTCCTTATCTTACTCCTTATATAATTCATATATGAATTTCAGATAATTTTTTTCTTTTATTTCAAAATTAATTCACTTGGCACATTAAAAATAGCAAGAATAAATTTAATTACATATGAAACACAGACCATATTTTACTTAACTGTATTAAAAATGCAAAAATATGTCATCCACACTTCACATCTCATATGTCAACAGAGAAACATAAAACTACACTTGCATAAAATGCAGAAAAATATAAACATCTCAGAAATATAGATTTTCTTTCATTGCATTCCAAAGTTTTAGTATACAAGTATTCTTAACTCAGTGAATTTCAAGTATATAGTTAAATGTGTTTTTTTTCTTTTTTTGGAAAAAGAAATACTGATCATTTTGTAACGGAATGTTGCTGTAAACAGCTAATGAGTATTATAACAAAATCTTAATAGATTTCTAAATCAAAGGTAAATGAAAATTACTTCTCTCATAATATACTAAGAAAAGCATAGATCAATAAAAATACCGTAGTGATTTAATATTAGACAGTAACATGTTCCGTATTTCTAGAACCACTTTTATGGAAATAATGACATTTAGGGACATAATAAAATAAATTTTATGTATGTGTAGAAAATCTTTTTTTGTATGTGTAGAAAATGCTTCTTACAGAAGCATTTTACACCTTTGTCTCTGTAGTATTTGTTTTATTTATTATTATTTTAAAGATCAAGTGGGGCTTCAATTCATCCCCATGTAGTCCAGGAAATAAGGAAATAAGGCCCATAAAAATCAAGGAACCAGTTGAAAGACACATCTATCATGAAGACCACGTAGAATTAGATCAAATCTTCTCAATTATCTCAGATACTAATTTTGTTCTGTTTTTGTCAAATATAAAAATGACTTTTAAAAATAGCATGGCCAGGCATCCAATAAATGGTTTTTAAAACACAACATGATCAGGAAAATAAGGCAATGAAGGAAAAATATAGGTCTGCCTTAAACACTTTATTGATAGCCAGAATGCAATATGTGATTCTACATTTTTTTATTATTTTCTCCAAAATTTAGACAAGAAAACCATCAATGAACCAAGGGAATTGCTCCTCATTGACTAAATTCATTTTAATGGTAACAACTCTGGGATGAAAGTAACACTGTTTACCATGTTTCCACTCATTTATCTCATTAATCTTCTGGGGAATCTTGGAATGGTCATTTTAATTAGAACGGACTCCCAGCTTCATACACCAATGTACTTTTTCTCAGCAACCTCTCTTTCTGTTACCTCTGTTATTCCACAGCAGTTGGAGCCAAGATGCTGATTGACACTTTCGGCAAGGATAAATCAATTTCATTTTTTGGTTGTGCTCTGCAGTTCTTCATTTGCTGTACCTTTATAGACTCCAAGTGCATACTGCTGGCAGTGATGGCCTTGGACAGGTACAAGGCCATCAGCGACCCCTTGCTCTACACGGCCCACATGTTCAGCAGGCTGTGCTCCCTGCTTGTGGCTGGGGTTTACCTCGTGGGAGTGGCAGATGCTTTCATCCACACCACATTAACATTCCGCTTATGTTTCTGTGGGTCTAATGAGATTGATCATTTCTTCTGTGATATCCCACCTATCTTATTACTGTGTTGCTCAGAGACACAGATCAATGAGTTAGCCATATTTACAATTTTTGGATTCATTGAACTGAGCACCATTTCGGGAGTTCTTGTCTCCTACTGCTACATCATTTTATCCATCTTAAAGATCCGCTCTGCTGAGGGAAGGTTCAAAGCTTTCTCTACCTGCGCCTCCCACCTCACTGCAGTTGCCATCTTCCAGGGAACCATGCTCTTCATGTACTTTAGGCCAAGTTTATCTTATTCCTTAGATCAAGACAAAATGACCTCATTGTTTTACACCCTTGTGATTCCCACGTTGAATCCTCTGATTTACAGCTTAAGGAATAAGGACATGAAAGTGGCCATTGAAAAACTGAAAAATAAAAGGTGGTTTTAAATACTTAGAGCAGACCCAAACATTTCCTACACATAAATAGTGATTTTTTGGTCTCCTACTATTCTACAGTAATGGATAAAAACCAGATTCTCCCAAACACTTTAACTGGTTAAAATAAGTATTTATGCTAATACTTACTTGTACTAATATTCCTGTGTGAATACGTTGTATTTCTCTAACCTGGCATGTTCCATTCTCTTTCTGAAATTTATGCATGGTACTGCTTCTCTTTGGAAAACTTTCCTGATATTTCTAATTCTCTCAGAATTTTTAGCTGCTCATTGTGTCATTCAAGCATTCGTTTTTTTATATTAAATTTTGTCAAGTTTCCACTAAACGCTCTCTTGTGTTTACGAGTTTCATACTCATGATAAACCCAGTAATTTTCGAACTAATGAATCCTCTAAGTGAAAGGAACAGATATTAATTAAGCAATCAAATTGTTCATAATAAGTTTGAAATTCTTTATCAAACAAAAAGGTTTAAATAGATAAATCAAGGCCAAATATCAAACTTCACAGTGTAGAAGAGAAGCATTCTTGCATGTATACATTCGATCTCGGTTAGAAATAAAGAAATGCAAACTGGGGCAATAGAAGGATTTTAGGCAAAGCATCCAATAGTAATAAATGTCTTTAGGTGGAGAAGTCCATTGCTTTCAAACAGCTAAAGAGTGATGGAAAGAGCCTTGATAGAGACGCCCATGGGTGTTGCTATTAACTATAGAATTGGCATAATTATGTCCAGGAAGCTTTCTGTTTGTAAGAAGATTCTATGCTGGTTAAAGGCCCCTGAAGTGTAGTTCACAAACTGTCCCCTTAAGGCATTATCTTAGCATAACCCTGTACATGTGAGATGATTGTTTCCAATATGAGATTGCGAGTGTTCTTTTTTTCAAGAACTGTGTGTTCCACCCCCATTATCTAATGTATCTGCACTATACTTGTGACAAGAAATGCAGAAAGAATTAAATGAAAAATTTAGATATTTGAGTGTTATCAGGTGTTACTTAAGGGAAAGCAACTTACTATGGTACATGCTTTTATATATATATATATATATATATATATATTCATAAATCATATAAAATGATTTGGGAAACCAAGGCAACATATTTATTACAATATACACAATAATTGCAGGGGAAAAAAGAATGTTAATACCTGTTTGCAATACTTGTCTGCTTCATCTTGTTTTGAGGTAACTTCTCAATTACTAAATTACTATGTCACTTGCTGAGAAAACATAGTCATGGGCATTGATTTGAAGTAACAACTGTGTAGGATCAAAGGAACTCTCAACTATCTATTGGAATTGTAGAGGCTGAAAGTCAATGAATATCTTATGTTTTTTAGCTGTCATTATCAAATGGGCTCGTGTAAAAATAATTTTCAAATAAATGAAAATCAAGAAGGTCCTCTGTCTTTGAAGTGGCAATTATGTAACAACATACCATGTTAGCTACAATTATACCGAGGAAAGCTATGAAAAGTGCTTGCTTTGTTTTTCTAAATTTTTAAAGATCCTATTACTTTCATAGTGTAATTCATAGTCCTTTGGGAGCATTACTTACAAACAGCAACATGACGGAAAACACGGAAAGTATTACAAGCACGAATACAATGGAGTTTATCATGGATTTCCACTTATGTAGAGGCTGTGGGGGAGGAAATAAAAACTGATTTAAGCTGCATTGTGTACCTGCATCAACTCCACACGAGGAATGTAAACATTATGCTCTGAAAACATAAACTAATAAAAGATAAAAACCACATCATCTAACTCACCCATTTCACTCCAGTATAACACATATGATGTAAATACCGAGTTAGCTGTTGGTTGTGTTATTAGATTTTGTTGCTGTGAACTATGGAGAATAAAATCATGAGTTTTACAATTAAAAGTCTAAAAACAAAGTCAACTGTTTAAATTGTAGCCACCTTTCTCCCTGAATTTTTGAGGTTCAATTGTAAGAAATCACTGGGAGTATATGAGGAGATTCTCATAGCAAAAAATGCTTCCTTATGAAAAAATTCTCTGAATATCTCTGAATCACTTCCTTCTCACATGTCTATGCTTGACTTAGGACAAATATTATTGTGCCAATAAAACCTTATCAGTGCCTCTGGTGCGTTAGGGTTGCGGGCCACCTGCTGTACTTTGGCCCCTTCTACTGTCCTTGCTACTGGAATCCCGACAGAGGCGCGTGACGCAGCAAGGTCACCGGGGTATATGTGTGACATAAGCGACAAACACATGTGGGTGGTGGGCTGCGCAAGCGCATTGACTAGGACAGAGCAGTGGCGCTCTTCGATCGTGCGGTAGAGAGCAGGCTCCGCATCTGTTGGGTGGGGTGCAGTAGTTTCTCCTCCCTCCCACAAGTCTCTCCCTGAAAACGCATTATGAAAGGAGCACTTAGCGTTGCTTTAAGTCGCCATGATACATAAAAAGTGATTATTCCTAGAACTTAAGCTCCCTCTGGAGAAGAAGAAATTAACTTTCATTATTTCTGAGGTCTTTTCAACTTTGAATTTCAGAGATTTTTCCAGCTGAGTTTTCTGTGTCTGAGAATTATGATTCTGCTACCGTGTAAACCACTCTCTGCTCTAAAAAACATCTGGAAGCCAGGCGTGGTGGCGCACGCCTTTAATCCCAGCACTCGGGAGGCTGAGGTAGGAGGAGTGCTGAGAGTTAGGGGGTGGCTTGAGCTACAACGTGAGCACAAAGCCGGCCTGAACGACATAGTGCGACCCTGCCTCAAAAAACGGGGGCTGCGAGTTTGGCTCAGTGGCTTAAACGCCTGTCTGGCAGGTGCGAAGTTGTAAGTTGGATCCCTTGTGCCACGAAAAAAAAAAATCTGGAAAACTAAAGGATGAGATGTTTCATCTGTAAACATAATAATTACATTGCGTCCCTGGGCTGTTTTGACCAGAAACAGTCCTGACACTGGTGCAAGCTGGGACAATATGAATTTTACAAAGCCAGAAACCAGTGCCCCTGGTCGTTTTTATTAGATATGCTCAGTATTCAAAGAGTGATGGAAAGAAGCTTGAAAAAGTAACTTGCGATTTCAAAGCTGGGGTAATCAACATCGTTAGTACTCAAGTAATTAAAAATTAACACTTCAGTGCAGTTTTGGGACTGTCCTAGGAAATGGTGAAAATGAAGCACTACCGTAGCTCGACACAAGCATACTCAGCGACCTCAAAATCCAATCTCTAGATTTACACCCAAATAAATGAGAGACTATGACCTACCAAAGACATGTGAAATATTTGTTGTTGCATTATTCTGCAATACAATTAAGTTCTAAACAACTCAAATATTACCAACCTATTGGATCGGTACTATTGACAAACATTGAAAAAGACATAAAATATACTTTAGGGTTTTCAGTTCATAAAACTTGCCAGTACAAGGGTTTACTATTATATCATGAGAACGATCACAGGCTATGCATTAATAAAATGTTATTTCTGCATTCTGACAAACTTATAGGCACTTTATGACTTCTGATTATAGATAAATTGTCATATATTTACACATTGAACTATTACATAAGAAAATAATAAACTACTTTTATGCACATTAGGGTAGAATTTCGTAAAAATAATATTTAGTGAAAGAAAAGAAGCATAAAAGTGAAAAAAACACAACTCTATAAATGCCAACAAAAATATTGAGACAAGCAAAACATAGAACATTTGTTATGGATATAGGATCATTTTCTAGGGTGCTAGAAATTGTATTTTATTGGCCTGGTTTTCAGGTAAAAGATGCTTTTCTTTCTGAAAGTTTACTTAGAATATGATTTTTAATAGATGGTTTCAATGTGTACATTTTAGTTAAAGACATTTTCTAAAAAATATTTTTTTACTACTCCATTTTAAATAAATGTAAGCTTTTAAAATGTAGCCTGGGTCCACGGATTCCCCAGTATCGAAACAATACAAAACAAAACTGTAGCCTTATTTGCTAGACAAAGTTGAAGGCAGAGTTTTAAAATTAAAGTGGGGCACAAATTTCATACACTAACTCAGTTGGTGATCTTTATGTTAGTGAAACTGCCAGGTTGTAGAACAATTTTATCATATTCTAGACCCTTCTGCTGTCTTTCCATCAGCAAGGAGAGCTGAGGTGCTTGGCATCAGGAGACTGCAGTGAACTCTGTCCAGAGCACACCATGATTCAGGGTCATACAAATATTTCCTGAAGAAGGTGATTTGATAGGCAGTCAGGTGTCTCAATGGTATTATGTTATCAAGGGTTCCAGGGAAGATTTAAACATAGATACATTTTTCCTAACTTGGTTAAGTCTTAGGAGTAAAATGTTTACAGACCTTTAAGGATATTTAAAAATAACATTCTGAAGGAAAATACAAACCGCTGTGGGGTTTTTTTTTTTTTTTTTTTTTTTTTTTTTTTTTTTGTGGCACCGGGGATCGAACTCACAGCTTCACACCTGCCAGACAGGCGCTTACGCCACTGAGCCAAACTCCCAGCCCTAATTTTTTGAGGCAGGGTCTCACTATGTAGCTCAGGCCGGCCTTGTGCTCGCGTTGTAGCCCAAGCGGGCCTCGAACTCACAATGCTCCGCCTACCTCAGCCTCCCGCTTTGTAAATTTGGTCATGTAATATGTAACACTAAAAGTAACAGCACAAGCTCAGATTCTAAATTTTACATTAAGGAAGACAGTCAGTCTGTTTTATCAGCTAAAGGAGCTTAACCAATCTATAAATGCTACCCATGGAGGAACCTCAAAAAGATTAACCTAAATGAAAGAAGATGCATGCAAAGAGGCATGTACTGTATGATCCACTGAAGATCATCTAGGACAGGTAGAGATATTGAGGCACAAAAGGGAGGGACACCTTGGTAGTGCTGTGATCATCATGCTGAATAGCACTGAAGCATGGAAAGACACTGAACACTGTTTACAAATCGCTTTCCAGAGCATCAACAATGTCCTGATGTGACTGATGCTAACTTGATGAGCTTCCCCTGTTCACTGAGAGCAGTGTGGGAGGGAACAAGAAACACATGCAGATGGTTTGTACCTGAACATCCCCTCAAAGCCCCACAACTTGAGAGGTGGGGCTCCCAGGAGGTAACGGTTCAGAGGGACACTATGGGTGGGTGAGTCCATGGATGAATCTAGGGCTAAATCTGAGGCTGGGGTGGAGTCTGTTTGAAGAAGTGGTCACCAGAAGCCAAGCCTGGGGAGGTTCATGTCCTGTCCAGCTCCAGCTGCTGCTGTCTGCTTCCTGGGGCCCATCTCATGGGCAGCATTGCTCCTTCCTCCCACCATGCTGCCTCTGCCTGGACGCAGCAGAAAACTGAGGACTGGGACTTATGAAATGTGAGCCAAGATCAATGTCTCCTCCTTGAAAGGGTACGGGTTTGACATTGATTTCCAAAAATCATTTATGAGAATGTGGCTAAGAGAGCACATGTGCGCGCGCGCACACACACACTCAATGGTTATGTTGCAATTAATTCCCAGGTGGGGATTGAGAAGGAAGAAATTACCTAAATTACTTATGGCATAAAATGGAATATGCCAGCTGTGTCTCTGTGTTTATTTTGTCCATAAGTTTTGTGTTGATGGATCTAACAACTAATAACTGCATTATGACTCAAAACATACACCTAAAGTGCATAATTATTTTATGTTATCTGCAAATCTCATTGAACATTTAGTGAACATATAGCAGTCACACTGGTAAGTGTGATGTCATGACTTGCATGTTGGGAAATATCACTTCAAATTCAGTTCAAAACACAAGCTCCTGTAAGCCTCCCAGCGTGCACTATTTCAGTGTTCAATCATGTTTCCTATTTTCCCTTTGTTTTCTGAAATTGTACAGTGCACCAGCTTTGACCAGCATTTTCTCTTGACACCAACATTAATAATGTTGAATTGTTTAAGTAAAATAAATAAAGCGGTATTCCCATTTATGGTAACTATTTTTGTCCTTAGATCTTGATTCATCTTGGTTGAAATAATGCCATGCTTACTCTCACATAAGATTTTAGATAAACTTCGATAAATTTTACAATTCTAAAATTCTGTAAGTAATTGAATTTATAAAGTTTCTTCTAAGTGTGATTCCTTCTAAAAATTCTCTGTCATTTCTGGAGAGTGGCCACATAATTATTTTTTCAAAGAGATTCACTCATGGAACTCTAATAAGGAATTTGTTGAGAACATGATTTTGTAAATTAAAAGCACTATTACCTCTCAGACTCTGGATATCAATAGTTACATCTCTACAGTGTAGTTCTTAATGGCAATATAAATTTTATGACATACTTTGGAAATAAAATA
>RJWM01046357.1:0-12375 GCA_004363535.1 Dasyprocta punctata
TTTTTTTGCGGCACCAGGGATTGAACTCACAACCTCGCGCCTGCCAGACAGGCGCTTAAGTCACTGAGCCAAACACCCGGCCCTGGATTTTGAGGCGGGGTCGCACTGGGTAGCTCAGGCCAGTCTTGCGCTCACATTGTAGCCCAAGCCGGCCTCGAACTCACAACGCTCCTCCTACCTCAGTCTCCCGAGTGCTGGGATTAAAGGCATGCACCACCACGCCCGGCTTGCCCTCAAACTCTTAGAAATCCTCCCGCCTCAGCCTCCGGAGAGCTGGTATTATAGGCATGCATCACCACACCTGGTGCCTCCGTCCCTTTCTCTTTCTTTCTTTCTTTTTGTCTTTTTGAGACAGGGTCTCACTATGCAGTTCAGGCTGGTCTTAAACTCACCTTGTAGCTCAGGCTGGCCTCAAACTCACAGTGATCCTCCTGCCTCAGCCTCCTGAGTGCTGGGATTAAAGGCGTGTACCACCATGCCCAGCTCTCCCCACCCCACCTATTATTTATTTGGAACCGGGAATTGAACTTGTGACCTTGCACTTGCCAGGCAGGTGCTTGTGCCGCCGAGCTAAATCTCCAGCCTCTCCCCTTTTTTAAAACACTCTGAGCCTTGAGTTTTTTTGTTTGTTTGTTTGTTTTACTGGTACTAGGGACTGAACCCAGGGCCTTCACGCTGAGCTACACCACCATCCTTTTTTTTTGGGGGGGGGGGCAAGGTTTTTATCAAATCACCCAGGCTGCTCAAACTTGAAATCTTCCTGCCTCAGCCTCCCAAAATGCTGAAATTACAGGCAAAAGCCAGCACCCCACCTTTCTTCTTTGCCTTGATTATAAAGTCAATAGAGCAGGACCCAGGATGGAGCCTTCTGCTACGCTAACCAGTTCCTAGGTTTCTTTTTTTTCTTTTTCTTCCTTTTTTTCCCTTTTTTCCCACTTCAGTACGGGGATTGATTCCAAAGTCACCCTACTGAGCTACATGCCCAGCCCATTTATTATTTTTTTTTTTTTAACTTTTAGACAGTGTGTCACTAATTTGCTAAAATGCCCGTACTGGATTCAAACTCCAGATCCTCCTGCCTCGGCCTTCCAGGGCCCAGGGATGACAGGCGGGCACCACCACAGCTGGATCCCACGGTCCCTGGAGTTGAGTGGGGGCAGGGAACTCGCAGAGTCGACCCATGGGGGAGCTGGACCCAGCTGGGACCCCCGCTCACCAGCCCCAGGGCGCGAGCCCTTGCCAGCCCCCAAGGGAGGCCCTGGGTCCATCCCTTGAACTCTCAGGTCACTGCTGAAGGGAGGCCGTGTCCAGGATGCTCCCCGGGAGGCCCCGGAGGGAGCTGCCGCCCACCCCATCACACCCCACCCCTGGGGCAGCCCCCCAGAGCACCCAGTCCACTTCCTATCCCATTGACGGATTTATATTTTGCTTTGCTACTCAGTGCAGGCCGGCCTCGAACCCATGATGCAGCCCACCCTGGCCTCCAGTCCAGCTGGCCCCCTGCCCCAGCCTCCACGGGGCCGGGATTGCCAACCGGCGCCATCGCGCCCAGCTCCGGCTGTTTCAGCCAGGTGTGGTGCGGCACCCCTGTAATCCCCGCGCCCTGGGAGGCTGGACCAGGACAATTGCAAGTTTGAGCCCAACCTGGGCAATTCAGTGACTTATGTGAGACCTTGTCTCAGGATAAATGTCAGCTTGAGAGGTTTAGAAGTTTAACCACGTGATTCGCCAGGGGCCTCACTTTGTAAACATCCTCAGCCTGTGCAAGAGGAGGGCGGGGAGAAAGGCAGGGGGTGGTGGCACATACCTGTCACTGCCACACTAGGGAGGCTGAGGCAGGAGGATCCTTGTGAGTTTGAGACCAGCCTGGTCTACACAGTGAGTTCAAGGCCAGCCTGAACTGCATAGTGAGACCCTGTCTCAAAAAGACACACACACACACAAAGACAAAAGACAAAAAACAGAGAAAAAAAAAAAAGAGGGCACGGAGATGGTGTGAGTCCTATACCCACCCCAGGGTGGGCAGCCACATGCAATATAAGGGTGGTGAAGAGGTGCTCGCTCTCTCCCCCCACCCCTGCTCCCCACTTTTTTCTTGCTGTCTTCTGCTGCCTTGCAGTGTTGCCCCCTCAGCCACACCACCCTGCCTTGGAGCCAGCTGATTATGGGCTGAAACCTCCACAAACTGTGAGCTAAATAAACCTTTCCTTCCCCAATTTTGGGAGTAGGGTATTTTGTCTCAGCAATGAGAGAAAAATAACTGAGACAACTTTTGTTTTGTTTTGTTTGAGGCAGGGTCTTGCTGTGTAGCCCAGGCTGACCTTGAACTCACAGTGACCCTCCTACCTCAGCCCCCCAAGTGCTGGGATTACAGCTGTGCACCACTACGCCTGCATCAAAATAAAACATTTTTGCTGAGCGTGGTGGTGCACACCTATAATCCCAGCACTCCGGAGGCTGAGGCAAGAAGATTGTTGCAAGTTCAAAAGCAGCCTGTGCTACAAAGTGAGCTCAAAGCCAGCCTGAACTGCATAGCAGCAAGACCCTGTCTCAAAAAGACCTAAATAAAATAAAAATAAAAATAAAAACTGGCTGGGCGTGGTGGTGCACACCTTTAATCCCAGCACTCGGGAGGCTGAGGTAGGAGGAGTGTTGTGAGTTCGAGGCCGGCTTGGGCTGTAACTCGAGCACAAGACCGGCCTGAGCTACATAGTGCGACCCTGCCTCAAAAAACCAGGGCCAGGAGTTTGGCTCAGTGGCTTAAGCGCCTGCTTGGCAAGCACGAGTTGTGAGCTCAAACTCCAATACCAATAAATAAATAAATAAACTTTTTTTTAAAAAGGCTGAGGCCCTGCATGGTGGCACGCACCTGTAATCCTAGCACTTGGGGGGCTGAGGCAGGAGGATCACTGTGATTTTAGGGCATTAAACACCTGGCAATCTTCCTGCCTCAGCCTCCCAAATGCTGGAATTACAGGTGTACACCACTACACCTGGCTTTATTTTTATTGTGAGACACGATCTCACTGAATTGCTAAATTGCCCAAGCTGAGCCAGAACTGGAGAGCCTCCTGCCTCAGCCACCCAGTGTGCTGGGGTGACAGCTATGTGTCACCATGCCCAGCTTGTCTGTCTGTCTCTTTTATTAAATTTCCTGAGTTTCTCCCTAGTGCCTTTCCCCCACCCCAGGACCCCAGGTGACCAGACTGGTCAGCTCCCCCTCAGGGCAGAGACCAGTCCTCAGACATCCGGGTCTCTGCTTCCTGCCGCGTGGGCATCAGGGTTTGGGTTCAAGAAAAGGACAAGGACAGGACGGTAGAGGTGATGTCCCTCTGTCCAGGCCTCACCAAGGCCGGCAGTCCTCGGCCTGGGTCCCCTCCTCCCGGGCCAAGCTTTGGGCAGGGTCCCCACGTCCAGCCCCCGCAGCAGGGACGGGGCCTTTCCATTGCGCGCTGTCCTTCGGCGAGCTTGAGGGGTCCCGGCTGTGTCCCGCCTGCGGGCAGCTGGGCCCTGGGCGGGGCCGGAAGCCACCGAGCCTGCAGAGCGGGCCCCCAGGCCAGCGTCACATCCCGCAGGAAACCGCGCAGAGAGAAAGGCAGGAAGGGCCAGGCCGGCGTGAAGGGAGGGCTGCGAGGCAGGGGAGGTCTGGGGGACCTGGAGCCACACGACAGGGGGAGCCCCAAGTGCAGACAGCCTGCTGGGGGTCAGACTGTGGCCTCCCCGCCAGACTCAGCCCAGCCGCGCACCCAGGACCCGGTGAAGGGCGTGTGACAGGGAACAGGGACGGTACGGGTGTAACAACAACAACGACGCTAAAATGAGGTCAAAGCCAGGCGTGGCGTAAATTCCTATCATCCATCCCATCACTCAGGAGGCTGAAGCAGGAGGATCGCCATGGTTAAGAGGCCAGGCTGAGACACAGTGAGTTCAAGGGCATCCTGGACACATAACCTAACATTGCCCCTGTCTCAAAACATCAAAAGGAAGGTGAGATCAAGAGGTGGGTCTCAGCCGGGCGTGGTGGCGCACGCCTTTAATCCCAGTACTCGGGAGGCTGAGGTAGGCGGAGCGTTGTGAGTTCGAGGCCGACTTGGGCTACAACGCGAGCGTAAGGCCGGCCTGAGCTACATAGTGCGACCCTGCCTCAAAAAACCAGGGCTGGGAGTTTGGCTCAGTGCCTTAAGTGCCTGCCCTGGCAGGCGCGAGGTTGTGAGTTCAATCCCCGGTGCCGCAAAAAAAAAAAAAAAAAAAAAGAGGTGGGTCTCAAAGAGCCAGTAAACCACAGCTGTCATCCCAGCAGTGGGAGGCTGAGGCAGGAGGATCTGAAACTCAAACCCAACCCAGGAAACCTCGCAATTTAGTAAGACCCTGTCTCAAAGCATTAAAAAAAGACCCAGGAAGCTGGGTGTGGTGGCACATGCCTGTAATCCCAGCACTTTGGTGGCTGAAGTAGGAGGATCATTGCGAGTTTGAGACCAGCGTGGGCTACAAAGTGGATTCAAGGCCAGCCTGAACTGCATAGCGAGACCCTGTCTCAAAAAGACAAGAAAAAAAAAAAAGGTCTGGGGATGTGGCCCTGAAAAACCTTCTTAAAAAAGAGGAATATTCAAACGGAGATCCCAGCTGAAGCGGCAGGCAGGACCCTCCGGTCGGACGGTTTGTGTTGTGCCCGGCCACCCCGGTTACGGCTGTAGCCAGCACAGGGCCCGCCCGGGCGGTCGCCATGGTAGCGCCAGGCGGACGCACAGCCCCTCCGCCCTCGGCCTCCAGGCCTTGCAAAATTCATTAAAAGGCAGCCGGCTCGGTGCGCGGAACCTGAGCCCGGCTGAAAGTGATCCGGCCCATCTGCTCGGCGGCCCCGCGAGGTCAGCGCCCGGCGGCACCGTGGGGGCGGGGAGCGGGGCGCAGCGCCACGCGTCCCCACGCCCGCCCCGGCGTTGCCAGGTGCTGGGACCCCTCCCCTCATCCTCTGTGGGGCCCAGAGCTTGGCGTGGGCTTTGTTTTGTTTTGCAGTCCTGAGGACTGAACCCAAGCAAGGCCTTTAAACTGAGCGACATTCGCTATCCTTTTTTTCTGTTTTTAATGTTTTTATTTTTTTATTTTATTTTGTACCTTTTTGGTAAAAGAGATCGAAGTCACACACTCACACTTGCCATGCAGGCACTTACACCCCTGAACTAAATCGCTATTTTTTGACACAGGGTCTCACTATGCAGTTCAGGCTGACCTTGAACTCACTTTGTAGCCCAGGCTGATCTTTAACTTGTGACGATCCTCCTGCCTCAGCCTCCCGAGTGCTGGGGCTAAAAGCGTGTGCCACCACGCCTGGCTATCCAATCCTTTTTGTAAATTTTCTACTTTGATTCGTGTTTTTTTGTTTTGTTTTGTTTTTTGTCTTTTTGAGACAGACTTGTTCTGCAGTTCAGGCTGGTCTTGGGCTCACTTTGTAGCCCAGGCTAGTCTCAAACTTGCAAACGATTCTCCTGCCTCAGTCTCCCAAGTGCTGGGACTACAGGAGTGCACCACCACGCCTGGCTGTGTTAGGTTTTTTTGCTGCCAGGAATTGAACTCGAGACCTTGTGTTTGCCAGGCAGGTGCTTAGGCCATTGAACTGTATCCTCGGTGCTAATTTTCTGTTTTGAAACTTGCTGGACTTCAACTTGTGATCCGCCTGCCTCAGCCTCCCAGAGTGCTGGGATTCCAGGTAGATGCAGCCACAGCCAGCAGCTGTGTTCTGTGTGGAAAGTCAAGACTGTGGAGGGGTCTGGGATTGCAAAGCTGTAGGACAGAGTTGTTCCGCATTAAGGGAGGACCCCCCCACACACACACACACACATGTGCTACAGGGACAGGCGTGGTTGTCTGAGGTTCTGTGTGGCCGTCACAGTGGGGAGCTGCCAGCCCAGAGCTGGTGGAGGGCAGGGGCACCCACAGAGCATGCACAGGGGCCAAATCGAGACCTTCGAGCAAATACAGAGTCTGGTAGTGAAGGCCTGTTATTTCAACACTCTGGGAGGCTGAGGCAGGAGGATCACAAGTTGGAGCCCAGCCTAAGTCAGCTTAGTGACCTTTCCAGGCTTAGTCTCAAAATAAATATAATATAAATGTAGCTTGGGAATGTTGCTCAGTGTAGAGGGTCTCAGCACCCCTCACCCAAACAGCCTGGGGTCCCTTGGAATGGTGCCCTAGAATCAGCTGCCCCTGGTGAGGGGACATGGGGGCAGTCAGCTTAACCCCGGAGGAGCCGGGCCGGGTTAACAACATGGGTGCCCCAGGGGGCCCAGGCCCAGCCGCCAGCCTCCACCGCAGGTAAAAGATGAAACCAGAGACCAAAGCCCACGCTGGTGACATCAGGACATCAATAGTTGATAGGGGAACCGGACACCGATCTCCGTCTCCGGCAGTGGCTCAGGTGGCCTCTGTGGTCCCTGTCTGGGTGACGTTCCTGACAGCCAGCCCAGGGACTGGACTGGCCCTCCCGAGTCTGAGCCAGAGTGCCAGGTGGCTTACCCCCACTGCATCCCAGAACCAGGTCACAACCAGCAAATCGCTTTCCATTACTGGCAGTGGAACCTAGCGTCTTTGTAACAAGCTACACCCTGGCATTTTTTTTTTTTTTTTTTAAGGAGAAAAAGCTTATTTTAGTTCCCAGTTCGTAGAGGTTTCAGTCTGTAGTTGGCGGGCTCCAAGGCATGGCGGCGTGGCAGAGGGGAGCGGAGGAAGAGAAACAGTACAAGCAGGGCAGGCGGGAGGCAGGGAGCCTTCCTTTCCCTTCTATTCCCGCCCCTGCTGCAGGCCTATTGGTCGGTGCCGCCACACCCCGGAAGTGCCTTTGCCATTATCCACCCTCAGAACTATGTTAAACCAATCGGTGAACTGATCCAATGTCACACCCCCGGGACTCAGCCAATCCCAAAAGCCCTGCCGGCTGCCAGGGAAGCACAAGAGACTTCAAAGGGCCATCTGGACATCAGCCGTAACAGCTGGAGTTAGGGTAGGTAGTGAGTGGTACAGTGGTCCACTAGCACGTGTGAGGTCCCGGGTTCCACTCCCAGTGACTCCTCCCCCGCACATCCTGGCTTCACAACATTTAGCAGGGAGAGGCATCAGACTTCGACTGCGTGCTGCTGCAAAAGGGGGCTGCCCGGCCTGGTGGCACACGCCTTTAATCCCAGCACTCGGGAGGCTGAGGCAGGAGGATCCTCATGAGTTCAAGGCCAGGCTAAAGCTACACAGCGCGTTCCAAAGTCAGCCTGAGCTACATATCTCGAGACCCTGTTTCAAAAAATAAATAAATAAAATTTAAAAAACAACAAAACAACCAAGGAAATCATTTGCTAACTGGGTCCTGGAGACAGTGTTGGGAAAGTTTCCCTATAACCCCGTCGGCCTGCCAAAAACTGTTTGAAGTTTGTAGTCACTTCATAGTAACCCTATCCTGCTTGGCCCTTTCAATGACATGTTGCTGCCTGTGGGATTAAATAGAGGCCTGCGGCGTGGGCCGCTCCCGTGTGGTCTCCGCTTTCCCCGCCCCTGAGCAGCCGCCCCTCTCTCCCTCAGCTCAGCTGCCCCGCCGGCCGCAGGGAAGGGGAAGCCGGGACCTAGGCCTAGCCTCGGGCGGCAGCGGGCACAGCCTCCCATAAATTCCTCCCAGATCAGCGCCCTCCTGCGCCTTACCACACCCTCCCTCCAGCCAAGCCGTGGAGCTCCTCCACAACTCCATCTCTGTGGGCTCAGCAGACCTGGAAGTTTTTGAGACACAGAGTCTCCCTAAATTGTCCAGGCTGGGCTCAAGCTTGCGATCCTCCTGTCTCAGTCTCCCATAAACTGAGGGGGCTCGAACTCACGACCTTGCGCTTACCAAGCAAGCACTTGAATCGCTGAGCTAAATCGCTGGCCCTGCTAGCTGGTGTGTGTGTGTGTGTGTGTGTGTGTGTGTGTGTGTGTGTGTGTCTTTTGTGAGACAGAGGCTCACTATATAGTTTAGCTGGCTTTGAGCTCACATTGTTACCCAGGGTGGTCTTGAACTCACAGTGATACTCCTGCCTCAGCCTCTCAAGTGCTGAGAGTACAGGCTGGAACCACCACACCTGGCTCTTAGCTAATTTTTATTCAGGTTTTTTTGTTTGTTTGTTTTTGTTTTTGAGACAAGCTCTAGCTACCTGGTTCAGGCTGCTCTCAAACTCACAGGGATCCTCCTGCCTCAGCCTCCCCTAGTGCTGGGATTTACAGGTGTGGGACCAGGGCTGCCAAACTAGTCAATTTTTAAACTGTTGCAAGGTGGCATTGTAGGCATTCTACCAGCATCCTTTTTTGAAAAGCTCCTCAGAGATTTTGTAGCCATTTTTTCCTCCATACATTTAAAAACAAACTCCTAGTCTTCCAGGCCTTGTAGAAAAACCTCCAGAGTTCAAAGTTACAACTGTTTCCAAAGGCAAAAACAACCAGAGACAGAAAACAAACCCCACAGGCAACAATGTTAATATTTCAGATGTTATTACCTTTACAGGTTTTAAATTTTTATCATGTAACTTTATTCTGTATAACACAAAGAAAGCCTGTTGCTTTATTTAAAATGTATTCTAGTGTAACCCATTCTGGACCTCTCCTGTGGCTCAGGAACTATTCCTAGTCCCCATGCCTTTTCTCCAATAAATTTTCCTGCTCTTACAAATAAATAAATAAAATGTTTTCTAAACGCACACATTTAATCCCAGTACTCAGGAGGCTGAGGTAGGTGGAGTGTTGTGAGTTCCAGGCCTGCTTGGGCTACAACGCGAGCGCAACACTGGCCTGAGCTACACAGTGCGACCCTGCCTCAGAAAACTAGGGCTGGGAGTTTGGCTCAGTGACTTAAGCGCCTGTCTGGCAGGCGTGAGGCTGTGAGTTCAATCGCCGGTGCCACCAGGAAAAAAAAAAAAGTAACTGGGCGTGGTGGCGCACGCCTTTACTCTCAGCACTCGGGAGGCTGAGGTAGGAGGAGCGTTGTGAGTTCGAGGCTGGCTTGGGCTACAACTCGAGCACAAGCCCGCCCTGAGCTACACAGTGCGACCCTGCCTCAAAAAACTAGGGCCCGGAGTTTGACTCAGTGGCTTAAGCACCTGCCTGGCAGGCGCAAGGTTGAGAGTTCGATCCCTGATGCCACAAAAAAAAAAAAGGTTTTCTAAAAAGGGCATAGTGTCCCCAGGTGTGGTGTCACAGGCCTGTAATCCCAGAACTCAGGAGGCTGAGGCAGGCAGGTCAGTGTGAGTTTGGGGCCAGGCTGGACTACATAGCAAGACCCTGCTTCAAAACAAACACCCAAAAGAAAGTTTTCTACTTGGGAATAGAGGTGCCTGCTTGTCATCCCACCACTGAGAATCACAAGTTCAAGGCCATTCTCAGCTAACCTGGAACTCATAGAGATCCTCCTGCCTCAGCCTCTGGAGTGAGTGCTGGGATGACAGGCATGTGTCCTGTATCCAGAGCAACCCAGGCTCCGACTGTGTCCAGACAGGCCCCACTCTCTCTGGCTCTCAGACCCCCCACTCTGTACCTGCCCCGCACCCCAAGACCTTTAAATCAGCAGGGCAGAGCCTGCCAAAGGGGAAAAGCCCAGTCAGGTGATCACTTTCCCTAACGCTTCATGCTTTTCCTTTTTTTTTTTTTTTTTTTTCTTTTGAGACAGGGTCTCACTATGCAGTTCAGGCTGGCCTTGAGCTCACTTTGTAGCCCGGGCTGGTCTCGAACCACAACCATCCTCCTGCCTCAGCCTCCCGGGTGCTGAGATTACAGGCGTACGCCACCACACCCGGCACAAGCTTAATGTTTAAAAAATTTTTTTCCCACAGTCCCAAGGATGAAGCCTTTGTGCTGAGCTACATACTCTCCCTAACCTTTCTATTTTTTTATTTTGAAACCAGGCTTAAGTTACTAAGTTGCAAGCTGGGCGTGGTGGCGCACGCCTTTAATCCCAGCACTTGGGAGGCTGAGGTAGGCGGAGCGTTGTGAGTTCGAGGCCGGCTTGGGCTACAACGCGGCGCAAGGCCGGCCTGAGCTACATAGTGCAACCCTACCTCAAAAAACCAGGGCCAGGAGTTTGGCTCAGTGGCTTAAGCGCCTGCCCTGGCAGACGCGAGGCTGTGAGTTCGATCCCCAGTGCCGCAAAAAAAAAAAAAAAAAAAAAGTTACTAAGTTGCCCAGGCTGGGCTGGAATTTGGGATCCTCCTGCCTCAGCCTCTAATTTACTTTCTTTCTCCCTTTCTCACTCGTCACTCCCGTCTCTTTCTTTCTGTCCCTCTCTCTTTTCTCGCCACACTGTGAACCCAGTCTAGACGTACACACCTGTAATCCTAGCACTGTGGAAAGCTGAGGCAGGAAGAGCTCAAATTCCAGCCCAGCCTGGGCAACTTAGTGATTTAGCAAAACTCTATCTCAAGATTTAAAAAAAAAAAAAATCCAGGCGTGGTGGCGCACGCCTTTAATCCCAGCACTCTGGAGCCTGAGGTAGGAGGAGCGTTGTGAGTTCGAGGCCGGCTTGGGCTACAACTCGAGTGCAAGGCCGGCCTGAGCTACATAGTGCGACCCTGCCTCAAAAAACTAGGGCCGGGAGCTTGGCTCAATGGCTTAAGCGCCTGTCTGGCAGGTACTAGGTTGTGAGTTTGATCCCCAGTGCCACAAAAAATATAAATAAATAAATAATATAAATAAAAAAATAACCTGGGTGTGATGGCACACACCTATAATCCCAACACTCACTCTGAGGCTGAGGCAGGAGGATTGCCGCATCTTTGAAGCTAGCCTGGGCTACATAGTGAATTCAAGGCCAGGTCAAACTATATAGTAGGACCCTGTCTCAAAAATAAATAAATAAAAAGAGGATTGAAGTGAAGAGAATTCAATTCCCAGGACCGAACACCCACAAAAAGAAAGCACGGAGGCCCCCCACCATCCCCTTGCGCTCGGTTCCCTCTGGAACTCACAGGGTTAACAGTTCTAGTCCTTCCCTCACCAGGGAAACTTCTAGACTCAGTGATGACCACAGGCCCCCTCCAGCGCCCCCAGCACCCACCCCCACTCTCCCTTTCCCTTGCATTTCCTTTCTCTTTTGCTCAAGAATAAGCAGATCCAGTAAGAAAAACAAGCTCACTGGTGTCCCGTTTATCACAGATGCGGGGCCTCTGGAATGTTCCATGTCATTTCCAGATATTGTCCGGGATCTGGCGCGGCCCTGGCGCTGTCGCTGCGGGGATACAGCCTGGAGATGCAGGCCCCGAGCTTTTTCAACACTGTTTCTCTCTGGGAAGGTTTTTATTTTGTTTGGGTTCAATTTGGTTTTTTTTGAAACAGGGTCTTGAACTCATGGCGATCCTCCTGCCTCAGCTTCCCAAGTGCCAGGGGATGACAAGCAGGTGCCACCATGCCCAGATCTCTCCGGAAAAACTTTTGTCTCTGATACCTTCTGGGTGGCCAGGGGAATGTAGGGGGGCCTTGTGGGGATCCCCGAAGAAGAATTGGAAATCACCAGGGACCCCATGCTGGCGACTCCATTTCCCCCAAAGCAGGTGCTCAACCCCGGGCCCCTAACCAGCTTCCTTAGACTCCCAGACACAAAAGTCTTTGTTTTTCTTTCTGCTCAGCAGCCCAGGAAGGAGGTCGTAAAACAAAGCCACAGAAGGGGGTGACTTGGGGCTTCTGGTCCTTCAGGCCTGGCCCTGCCCTGGGGCAGCCCTGACCCCAGCTCCTCCCGGCTGGCCCCAGCTGACGCCCACATTCCCCACATTGTTTGTTTGTTTTAAATTAAACTCAGCCAGGAATTCCTTTCCGGGTCTGTGATCGGTGGTGCAGTGGTCAGGATGCTGAACCCAGATCCCCACCCGCAAGGAGCAGAGCACACCCAGCCCGGGACCCCCGGCACCCCCAGACACCCACCTGGGAATGGGGATTATTTTGCCTTTTTTTTTTCCTTTTAAACCCACCAAGAGTGGAACCCAGAGCCTCCCACATGCCGGGCAAGCGCCCAACCCCTTTGTAACTTTGACACAGGGTTTTGCTAAATCAATCCAGGCTGATTCAAACTTGGGATCATCCTGCCTCAGCCTCCCTGGGACAGTATCTGGTGTGATAGATCAGGTCGCCACACCCAGCTTTGACTTTCATGGGGACTGGAGGGCTGGGGATGGAAGCTGGGGCCTCCAGCTTGGGAGGCATCGCCCCGCCCCACCCCAAGCCGCACCCCAGCCCTTTTGAGTCACGCAGGGCCATCTAGTGACCCCCCCAGGTCCCAGGCCCAGCTCTTCCTGGTGAGTCAACCTCCAGCGCTGTGACTGGATTGATTCGGTGGGAGAAGAAACCTCATCTCCTCACGGGTACCCTGTCTTCTGTGGATCCAGAAGT
>RJWM01046358.1:0-12374 GCA_004363535.1 Dasyprocta punctata
AAACCTAGAAGACATCTCTGAGAAATGAACATTTTCTTAGCCTTGACACTAGTGACAAAGCTACCTCCCATAAGCAATTTATAAACATCAACACAGAAAACAAATTAAAATTAAAAAATAGAAAATGACAGGATGCAGAAGCAAAATGTAATCCCAGATCTCCAACCCATACAGCACAAGTCCAGAGAACAATGAGATATAGTAAATCAAAAGTCACTCACCTGAATTTTCTAAAATGGTAGCAGCAGAAGTGAAAAAATAGAAATAATCTCTCAGGTGAAAAAAGAGATGACAATCAAAATGAAGGACTTGCTCACTGAATCTAAAGTGGACACAGATAAAAAATAGAGGAGCTTAGGAAAATGATAGAAACCATGAATGCCCAACATAGGAAAGAAATGGAATCCATGAAACAGATTTGAACAGATATCCAGGGGATTAAAAATTGCATTGAAAGTATATGCAGACGAATGAACCAAGGTGAAGACAGAACATCAGATGTATAAGACAGGATTGTGGTTAACCATTGCAAAAAAATTTCTTAAATATAGCAAGGAACCATGAAAAATCAATCCAACACGTGCAAGATGATGAAAAGAAGAACAACATAAGGTTGATTGGAGTCAATGAAAAAGCAGAAGACAGTGCAAATGACACTAAAAAAAACCTGTCCACAGAAGTTAAGGCAGAAAATTTCCCAAGAATGGAAAAAAACTTTGACATAAAGATAAGTGAAGCATATAGAACTCTGATTAGCCATGACCTAAATAGATCTACATCAAAGCATATAATAATCAAGATTCTAGAAATTAATCACAAGAACAATATTAAAACTGATAGAGAAAAGAAACAAATCACCTTTAAAGAACAGAATCACAGAAGACTTCTCAATGCAAAACCCTGAGTCAATGATAGTTGGAATAAATTACTTCAAGTCCTGAAAGAAAACAACCACTAACCCAGACTGATGTACTCTGTAAAACTATCTTTGAAAATCAATAGAGAAATAAGATACTTCCAAGACAAAGAACAACTAAACAAAATCGTTGTCACTAAATTAGCTCTCCAAAATGTTCTGAAGGAGATTTTAGAAAGAGATAAACAAGAGTACAGTACCAGAACAAAAACAGAAAGAATACAACAGGCAAGCAAGAAATTAAACATAAGGGAAAGACAAAGAACCAACATCAGGAAAATAATAGGACAAGGATAAGTCAATACATATCAGTTGTAACTATCAATGTAAATGGTCTTAATTCAACAATCAAAAGAAAAAGACTGTTAGAATTGAAGAAGCACCCTTCTTAGCAATCAGAACCTTAACAACAAGTGGGAAATTGATGAAATTAAAGAAAAAAATAGGTAATTTCTACAATTAAATGATAATACTGATACAATACACTGGCACTTATGGGATACAATGAAAGCACTCCTACAAAGGAAATTTATAGCAGTGATCTGTCATGTCAGAAAAACACAGTGAGCTCAAATAAACAACCTAATGCTAAACCTCAGAAAAAAGAAAAACAAGTCAAGCCAAACCTTGTATGATGGGGGAAAATTATAAAGATTAGAACAGAAATAAATGAAATGGAGACTCAGAAATCAATACAAAGAATCAATGAATCAAAGAGTTGGTTCTTCAAACCATTAAATAAAATTGATAGAACCTCAGCAAACCTTATCAAAAAAGGAAAGAAAAGCACTCAAATCTATTCAATTAAGAATTAAAAAGTTGATATCATAAAGGCTCCTGTAGAAATTCAGAAGATCATTAATCCTTACTTCAAGAAACTTTATTCTGATAAGATGAAAACTACAGAAGAAATGAACAGATTTCTAGGTATAGATGAATTACCAAAGCTGAATCAAGAAGATATAAAAATTCTAAATAATCCAGTATCAGTCAATGAAATTGAAGATACAATTGAAAACCTACCAAAAAAGAAAAGTTGATGGATTGACTGCTGAAGTCTACAAGAAATTTAGAGATCTAATGTCACTACTCCTCAAACACTTTAATGAAAATGAAAGGGAAACAATACTTCAAACTCATTCCTGGAAGCAAGTGTTACCCTGGTACCAAAATCAAAGAAGGATCCAACCAAAGAGAGAACTACAGCCAATCTTCCTAATGAACATAGACTGAACAATCCTCAGTAAGATATTGGCAAACAGAATGCTGTAAATCATAAAGAAGATTATATAATATGACCAACTAGAATTTATCCTGTGGATGCAAGGATAGTTCAATGTATGCAAATCAATAAATGTAATATACCATATTGATAGAGCCAAGGACAAAAACCACATGATCATCTCAATAGACACAGAAAATGCATTTGACAAAGTCCAACAGCCATTCATGATAAAAAAAAATCTATAGAAAATTGGAACAGATGTCCTTTTCTGAATCTGATAAAAGCCATGTGTGACAAACCAACAGACATCATCATACGAAATGGTCAAAGACTGAAAGCTTTCACTCTAAAATCAGAAAGAAGACAAGGATGTTTACTATCACCACTTCTACTCAGTATAGTTCTGGAAATATTAGACAGAACAATTAAACAAGAGATAAAGTAATAAAGATAGGAAAAGAAGTTAAATTATCACTATTTGCAGATGAGATGATATTCCACATAGAAAATCCCAGAAACTCTACCAAAAGACTTCTATATTTAATAAGCAAATTGCTTTGCATAGTTGGATGCAAAGTCGACACTCACAAATCAATAGCATTCTTACATACCAAAATAAACTCACTGAGAGAAAAATTAGGGAAACAATACATTTCACAATATCATTGAAAAAAATGAAATATCTAAGAAGGCAAGTAAAAGATCTTTACATTGAAAACTATAGTACTCCAACAAAGGAGATCAAAAAGGGTATCAGAAAATGGAAGATGTGACTTGTCCATGAGTAGGAAGAACCAACACAGTGAAAAATGTGGATACTTCCAAAATTGTTAGACAGATTTAATGTAATCCCAATCAAAATACAAATATCATACCTCACAGAACTAGGGAAAACATTCCTAAAATTCATCTGAAACTAGAAGAGACCTGCGATAACAAAAACAATTCTGGGAAACAAAGGCAAGACAGAAGGCAACACAACCCCTGACTTGAAATTATACTACAGAGCCTCTGTGACAAAAGCTGCACAGTACTATGAAAAACCACAAACCTGAGGATCAGCGTAATAGATCAGAAGATCCAAAAACAACTCCAAACACACTCAACCACCTTATCTTTGACAAAGGGGCCAAACATCTTCACTGGAAGAAAGATAGCCACTTTCTTAATGGTGTTGGAAAAACCAGTTTTCCACATGTTGAAAACTGAAACTAGACCCACATCTCTCGCCATGCCTTAAGCTAAAATCAAAATGGATAAAAATCTAAATATTAAAACAGAAACATTAAATCTGCTAGAATATAAAATAGGTAGAACTCTTGAAGACATAGTTGTAGTTGAAGATTTTATGAAGAAAACTCTAGTCGCACAGGAAATATTACAAAGAATCTACAACTGGAATCTCATCTTATGAAAAAGCTTTTGCACAGCAAAAGAAATCACCAACATAGGGAAGAGACAACCCACAGAGTAGGAAAAAGTTTTGCCTGCTGTTCCTCAGACAAAGGACTAATATCTAGAATATACAAAAAAATTCAAAAAAAATCAGACACCTCTTCCCGAAATGTAAAAACCCAATCCAAAAATGGACATCTGAGATGAATACACACTTTTCAGATTAATAAGTAGAAACAGCAAATAAATATACGAAAAAATGTTCAACATCACTGGTCATTCAAGAGATGCAAATTAAAACAATACTGAGATTCCATCTCACTCCAGAAAATATGGCTATTATCAAGAAATCAACCAATAGCAAACACTAGCAATGGTGTGGGGAAAAATGAACCCTTCTCTACTGTTGGCAAGAGAGTAGACTGGTGCACTCACTATGGAAATCAGTATGTAATTTCCTCAGAAAACTATAACTAGAGGTCCCTTTTGATCCAGTATTGTCCTTCTTGGTATTGTCCCAAACAATTAAAACCCTCATACCACAATGATGTATAAACACCCAAGTTTATGGCAGCACAGTCTATAATAGTTAAATCTTGGAAACAGCCCAAACACCTATCGAAATTAATGGATAAAAGAGATAATTTTTATACAATGTATTACTCCTCAACCATAAAGAAGGATAAACTTGAGACATTTCTAAGTAAATGGATGCAACTTGAGACCATACTCTTAAGTGAAATAGATTGGACAAGCATGTAAATATTGCATTGTCTCTGGTGTGAGAAACTGAAAGTGTAAATAAGGACCCAAAACATATAACAGATATTTTGAAATAGGAAAAAAAATGTTCAAATGGGAAAGGCCACTATGGAGGAGGGAGGAGAAAAGAAAGGAAAGGAAAAAATTAGAAAAGAAAGATAAAGTGGAAACAAAGCTTTCATAAACAAGGAGGAGAAGAAGAGTTGAAAGGAGGGGAGGGGAACAGGAAAAAAAGAAGAATCAAGATATATCATGTACAGGTACAAATTCCCAATAATGAATGTGATCATTATGTATATCTAAATTGTAGATATACATACATCTTAATTAATTTTAAAACTTAATTAATTTTAAAAATACAGTGACTGACTCATATGGAAATTCAATATTGAACACTTTTAAAATATTCTAAAGGTATTAGTTGCATTCTATTTTTAGTGTGAGAATGTATTATACATTGATTTAGCACATTGTGAAATACACAAATTTAACTGAATAAGAAGCATCTTTCCTTTCTAGTGCAGTTATGGACAGCAAATCATTAAATACCCTAAACAGTACTGAGAAAGCTGTGATGTGCAACACACACACACTCACACACCTCCTCTCATGGAGCACAGAGCATAAAAGTACACTTACATCTTACTTAAAATGTTAGTTGTTGATGCTATTAGTAATGCAGGAGGGGTATATATATATATATATATATATATATATATATATATCTCAAATGTTGATTTAAAATAGTCTAGTGTCAGAGAATGTTACATTTTATTATTAAAATTATAAACAGCATTGCTGATAAAACTGAATGTTGGTTTGGGGATAATTCTAGAAAACCAATACTAAGGATGGTGCTGAAATGCAAATGTATTTCAAGGCCAGGCTTGAGCTGTCAGCAGTGACAACTGCAAGGAAAGCTATAGGGCACATCACAACAAAGTGAAATGGAAGAACTTCCTATTATGTTCTTGGTCAAGTTCAAGGGTATTTTCTTTCTTCAGGCTAGACCTTTTTTGGTTCTCTTAAAATAAGGAGGAAAAGCATGGGAAAATTAGCAGGAGATCTAACTCCATTCAGCAAGAGTGCCTTATGCTCTTAATTCTTTGTACAAAACTAGACTTCACAGTACACAAATATTACTCCCTTGGGTCTGGCCCTCTGTGTGTATATCTCATCTTTTTTTCATGTTTTTGCACAGATCTGAACCTCTTACATTTGCAGTAGCAAAAACAAACCAAGATTTGGTCTGCTAACAGGTCCTGCCAGTGGGATAGGTGGACACCACTCTTTATGCCCTTTCCTAGGATCAATTGTGAATCCTAGAATTGCTCAGTTATGAGTCTTCTATGTCATGATGGCCAGATGTCTTGCCTCTTCTCCAGGGCAACACTCAACAGCAAGTGGGCACAGTGCTTTTACACGGATGTTTCACAGAAGCAGTGGAGGTTTAACATGTTTCATTTTCTGTGATAAGATGAAGTTTATCTTTCTGAGAACAGAGCACATGAATCTTTGAACTTATTTGAGAACAACAGTTAGTCATTGATTTCCTACCAACAGTAGAAAAAATAATTTAGTATGTGGTGAGTTTTGGAAGGCTACATGCCCATGCAAGATATTTGAATAGTCTCTGAGGACAACACTTTGACAATAAAATTAATGATTAATATAATAATAATAATAATAACAAAATGCCAAAGAGGACTATGCGCTTTTAAAAATCTATTTAAAAACTGAGCACCTACTTTATATAATGAATCAACTGTCCAAACAATAGGATTAACTATTATGAATGTTCAGAAAAACTCTTTAAAATCTCTATGCTGAGCTCAGCATAATCTATCACTTGAGTCCCCATCTACTCTTGCAGATCGCCTTATGAAAGCAGGCTTCTCCAGCACATACGTCATTTTAAAATATTGTTTATCTTTTTAATTCCAAAATGATTACAAGTTCATGATGATGCCAAATGTAAATTATATGTATTCCCTTCTGAAAACCATGGCAGGGATTTTAACAGCATTCACTAGAACATATTCAGGTGTGTGCATGATTCTGAAAGGTTACTTAGATATGCATTCCAAAGACATGTGAAAACTCTGGTTAGAATGACGAGAGTGTTAATTGGCATGAGATTTCATCAATTTATTTTACTTTCAGATGAGCTTTTACATTGAATTCTCAGCAATATTGACTTATTAAAATGCTACCACTTGCCAACTAGAATACTATCAAATGTTTTTCAGCTTTCTTTTTTACATAGTAATTTGGAAGAAAATGCTCTCACTATCACACTGCATCACAAATGACTTTCTTATTCCCACGTTAAGTAAGATAGTTGAGGTTTCCACTTAATTTCAGCATTAACTTCACCATTACAAATGCTCACACACAGACCCCTGTAACACAGTGTTGTAGGAGAAAGTGCTGTTTTTCCCCAGTAAAGTCGCCAAATAAATAGATTTTTATTTCTTTTACAGTTCAGTGGCTGTAAAAGAAACAGTCATCTGTATGTATAGCATGTCTTTCTGACATAAGGCTGAAATAAACACAGAAAATAAGTTTGAATTTAAGGCTTCTATGAACACAGTCCCCTACTACTCACATTCTGCATGATTCTGACTTTTCCACAATTCAGATGCCTGCAGTACACTCCATCTCTGCCATTGAATTCCTGTTGCTAATACTGTCTCACCAGGCTATTTTGTATCCTGTGAGAATTAGGCCTCTTTTGGAAGTATATACATAACTCCTACTCACACTGATCCAAGTTGTGCATGGCAGAACTAAGAAAGAGAATGCATAAACAAGACCATGACTTGTTTATTTATTTCAGAATAAGGTTTTCAGGGGCTATATGTACACCTAAAGTTTAGAAATATCTGAGAGTTAATAAAAGCAAATTCAATCTTGTGCCAATCTACTTTCTTTTCAAGTAAAGGCAGTGAAAGAAACCAATGGTATTACCAAGATTGTAGAAGTAAAGACACAAAAATGGAGGTAAACCATGATGTACTGAAGATTGAAGAGCTAAGTGAAATCATTTGCATAAATACTGAAATTATTCAAATATTTACTAAACTAGAGCTTCTAACTTCGTGGTTAGTGTTTCTCACTAAAATTACAAAGTCATAATTTTAAAATAAAATTTGTATGTCCTTTATAACTGCCAATATTACATAACAGTGTAATATAAAAATAATATAATATTTTTATATTACACTGTTATGTAATATTGGCAGTTATAAAGGACATACAAGTTTTAGTGGGCTCTCTGAAGCTCACCTAGGAAGAATAAATGTGGCCATCTAGAGCTACATGGTGGACACAACGGGCTGAATTTCAGGGCAGTAAAGAACAAAAAGACAAGCTACTTTACACCAATGCCTGCTTTTCAGATTCTATGGGGATTTCTTAGGCAGAAGTAATATTCTTAAGACAGAAATGATAAAACAATGATCAAGTAAAAACGAAAGCTAGGAAGGAGTGCTACATGCACATATTCTTGATTTATTGGATTTTTTTTATTTTAAAGAGATTAAAACAAAACAAAACATAAAAAGCAAAACAGTAGAACCAATATAGGATATTTACTGGTATTTTAATGACAGAATTATGATATGCACCAACTAGTTATTCTACTCCATAATATATAGCTAAATGTTCATAGATTATTAGGATGCTCTTTTGTATAGTGTATCTTAGCAGATGGGGAAGACACAATTAGATGACACATGTAGAATACCTCAAAGAAACCTGAGCATTTTCATGTGACTATTAAATATTATTTTTCATATTCTGTCATTCAAACAAGAATTAAACATCTCTGCCACCAAGAACTCACCTATTTTAATTCAATTTCTGTTGAAAACCCTATTCTGTGAAAAATCAGACTTCAAACATGAATGCAATTTAAATTGATGCACTCCCTGCTTATTTTATGTTCAACGTGGATAGCATCTGGTGACCTTAGCAATAACATTGTCTCAGAGTGAAGAAAATTACACATCTCCTCTTGAGGTACTAAATGTTCCTTCACAGCCATTACTGGTACAATATGTTAAAAACAAAGAATACTTTTCATAAAAATACAAGAAGAAATGGAAAATAGCATACATTTCTATGATGGCCAATATTCTATCTTTGAAAGAGTGACCAAATAAATTGAAAGTCTGATTATGTATGAGGCATGTCTAGCCTGTGGCTGATGGTTTGGACCTGCTTGAATTATTCTAAAGACTATTAACAAAATACAGGAAGCTTTGTTACTTACATACAGTAAAAAATATTTTTTCTGCAGTACTGGAGATTGGACCCAGGGAGAGCTGAGCTATATCATAATGCTTTTAAAATTTTTATCTTGAAACAGTCTCACTCAGTTGTCCACACTGGGATCAAACTTTTGATCCCTCTGTCTTAGCTTCCTGAGTAGTCAAGATTAAATTATATTGTATACTTAAATAAATTCTATATTTATTTTTTATTATTTAAGAGGAAAAAAAGACACATATAAGAAAGACAAAAAGCAAAAGAGACAAACAAACGACTAGAGTAAATGCACAACCGTAACATTATAGGTTTACAAAACAGGATGATAGAAACTTGACAGTGGTTGCAATATTGCATATCGTTATCTTCAAAATGGTTATTTACGTTAACAGATATAGACATGTAAAATTGATCTAATCATATGAGTATTAATTGTTCTTTGTCAATAACTAATACATTCAGCAGTATGTTCATTTTAGTTATCTTGCATATACTTATATACAGATTTATATCTTTTCCTTTTCCCTTCCCTCTTTCCCCCTTTTCCCTTCCTGATTACTTTTGCTCTTCAAGCAGTTCTTTACCCTTACATAGTATTTATTATAGATTTTGGATCATATATACCTTTTCAGTTGCGTACACTAGGGAGACAATATGGTATTTACACATGTGGGTTTGATTTATCTCACTTATGAGTATGGTCTCAAGTCGTGTCCATTTACTTATAAAAGTCTCAATGCAATCTTTCTTAATAGCTGAGTAGTACTCCATTGTATAAAAATACCACATCTTTTTTTATCCATTCTTTGATTAATGGGCACTTGGGTTGTTTCCAAGATCTGGCTATTACAGATTGGGTTGCTATAAACATGGGTGAATAAATATCACTGTGGTATGATGTTTTCAATTCTTCTGGGAAAATGCCCAGAAGTGGAATAGCTGGGTTGAATGGGATCTCTAATCCTAGCTTCTTGAGGAATCTCCACACTGACTTCCACAGTGGTGGCACCAGTATACACTCCCACCAACAGTGGAGAAGAGTTCCCTTTTCCCCACAGCCCATCCAGTGTTTGCTGCTGGGTGATTTTTTAATCTTGGCCATTCTTTCTGGAGTGAGATGAAATCTCAGTGTTGTTTTAATTTGCATTTCCCGGATGACCATTGGTGTTGAACATTTTTTCATATATTTACTTGCCATTTGTATTTCTTTCTCTAAGAAGTGCGTATTCATCTCAGATGCCCATTTTTATATTGGGTCTTTGAATTTAAGGGGTCTGATTTCTTTTAATTCTTTATATGTTTTAGATAGAAGTCCTTTGTCTGATGGAAAATTGGCTAAGATACTTTCCCAGTTCGTGGGTTTTCTTTTCGCTCTGGTGGAGATTTCCTTTGACATGCAAAAACATTTTAAAGATGAGATCCCAGTTGTTGATTCTGGGAAGTGTTTCCCATGCAATTTGATTTTTATTCATAAACTCTCTGCCTACTCCTATGTCATCAAGATTTTTACCTACTCTGCCTTCTAGTAAGTTTAGTGTCTTTGTTTTAATAATCAGATCTTTGATCCATTTTGACTTTATTTTAGTGCATGGTGATAGACATGGATCTAGTTTTAGTTTATGGCATATAGAAAGCCAGTTTTCCAGAACCATTTGTTAAAGAGGCTATCTTTCTTCCAATGCACGTGTTTGGCCCCTTTGTCAAAGATGAGGTGGCTAAGTGTGCTTGGAGTTGTGGCTGTATCTTCTAATCTATTCCACTGATCTTCAGGTCTGTTTTGATTCCAGTACCATGTTGATTTTATCACAGTAGCTTTGTAGTATAGTTTCAAGTCAGGGATTGTGATGCCTCCTGCCTTAACTTTGTTTCCCAGAATTGCCTTTGCTATTCTAGGTCACTTCTGGTTCCAAATGAATTTCAGGATTGCTTTCTCTAATTCTGTGAGGTAGGCAAGTGTTATTTTGATTGGGATTACATTAACTCTGTATAATAATTTTGGGAGAATGGCCATTTTCACAATGTTTGTTCCTCCTATCCATGAACAGAGAATATCTTTCCATTTTCTGAAATCTTCTTCAATTTCCTTCTTCAGAGTAACGTAATTTTCATTGTATAGATCTTTTACTTCCTTTGTTAGATTGATTCCTAAGTATTTCATTTTTTTGGATGTTATAGTGAAGGGTGTGGTTTCCCTTATTTCTCTATCAGTGGCTTAGTTGTTTGTGTACAGGAATGCTATTGATTTTTGAGTGTTCACCTTGTATCCAGCTACTTCACTGAATTTGGTTATTACTTCTAGAAGTCTTCTAATGGATTTTTCGGGATCTTCTATATAGAATATCATATCATCTGCAAATAATGATAATTTCACTTCTTCCTTTCCTATGCTTACTCCGTTTATTTCTTTCTCTTGTCTAATTGCTCTAATATTTTCAGAACTATATTGAATAGGAGTGGTGATAATGGATATCCTTGTCTTGTTCCTGATTTTAGGTTGAAAGTTTTCAGCTTTTCTCCATTCAGTAAGATGTTGGCTGTTGGTTTATGACATATGGCTTTTATCAGGTTGAGGTAGAGACCATCTATTCTGATTTTCTGTAGGGTTTTTATCATGAAGCAGTGTTGGATTTTGTCAAAAGCTTTTTTTGCATCTATTGAGATGATCATGTGGTTCTTGCCCTTGGCCCTGTTGATATGGTGTATTACATGTGTTGATTTGCGTATGTTTAACCATCCCTGCGTTCCTGGGATGAATCCCACTTGATCATGGTGTATAATCTTTCTGATAACTTGCTGTATTCTATTTGCCAGTATCTTATTGAAGATTTTTGCATCCATGTTCATGAGGGAGATTGGCCTGTAGTTTTCTTTTTCGGTTGGGTCTTTCTCTGATTTTGGTATTAGGGTAATACTTGTTTCCAGGAATAAGTTAGTGAGTCTTACTTCCCTTTCAATTTCATTGAAGAGTTTGAGGAGTGTTGCATTAAGTCTTCCCTAAATTTCTTGTAGAATTCAGCAGTGAATCTATCAGGGCCTGGGTTTTGCTTTGTTGGTATGGTCCTAATTACATTTTCAATATCATTAGCTGAAATTGGGTTATTCAGCGGTTTTACATCTTCTTGATTCAGCTTTGGTAATTCATAGGTTTCTAGGAATCTGTCCATTTCTTCTGTGTTATGAAATCTGTGTGAGTAAAGATTTTTGAAGTAGGTGTTGATGATCTTCTGTATTTCCACAGGGTCTGTAGTGATTTTACCCTTTTCATTTCTTATTGCATGAATCTGAGTTTTTTCTTTCCTCTTTTTGATAAGGTTGGCTAGGGGTTTATCAATTTTATTTACTTTTTCAAAGAACCAACTCTTTGATTCATTAATTCTTTGTATTGTTTTCTTAGTTTCAATTGCATCAATTTCTGCTCTAATCTTAATAATTTCCTCCTTCTTTGGGCTTTGGACTTGACTTGCTCTTCTTGTTCTAGAAGTTTGAGGTGCATCATTAGGTTGTTTATGTGTGTTCTTTCCATTTTTCTGATGTGGGAGTTTAGTGCTATAAATTTCCCACTGAGGACTGTTTTCATTGTGTCCCACAGGTTCCAGTAATTTGTGTTTGAATTTTCATTCAATTGTAGATATTGTTTAATTTCTTCTTTAATCTCTTTTGTGACCCATTGGTTGTTTAGGAGAGTATGATTTAATTTCCACGTGTTTATGCGGTTATTGTAGGCTTTTTTTGTCATTCATTTCCAATTTTATTGCATTATGGTCAGATAATATGCATGGAATTATTTTAGTTCCTTTGCATTTA
>RJWM01046359.1:0-12374 GCA_004363535.1 Dasyprocta punctata
GGTGAGTTGTGATTAAATATGACTGTCCCCTTACAAAAAGAGAATTTGGAGATATACACATATACGACTATCTGAAAATACTTAGGGAGGAGATACCATGTATAAGACAAGGAGAGAGGCCTGGAACACATGTTCTTTCACAGGCCTCACAAGAAACGAACTCTGCTAACACTTTGGCTTTTGACATCTACCCTTCAGAGAGCAAGCCGTGAGACAGTACATGCCTGGTCTATAGGCTCCTTAGTTTCTGGAACTTTGTTATGACAACTCTATCCAACTAATACACCCCCCTTTCACCACAGAAGTGAAACTTTTCAGTTGGCACAAGTTTTCCAGAAGGAAGACTGAGTATATTTCCAAGCTTCCCTTGAATTTGGGCTGGCCAGTGTCCAAGTGCTAGCCAATATGACAAAAGCAGAAGTATTATGCAGCACTTCCAGGAAGCTTTAGTTTAAGGAAGAATCTAGGTGAACTGTTTGCATTTTTTATCCTGTGTTTCTGCCCCCATTCTGCTTTGTGGGCTTCAAATGGTTTCATTTTGGACCCGGATGGGCCAGGTAGTGATGGGCAATGTGCCGAACTCAAGGCATCTGTGATTGCTGAACCTGACTCCATTTGAGCCCAGAACTACTTATATGGACATCTATGTGACTCACAATGTACTTCATTTTGATTTAATCTTCTTTTATGATGGGTTTCCTGTTCATATTACTCAGCTGATCCTAACAAATGAAGACATAGTTAATGCGGCTTAATTTGCATCCACAAAATGATAGGTTTATCATCTGGGTGATATTTCTAATCTCAGTGGCAAAGATTAAAGCACCAATTTCATAAAATATGAGTTCATAGCTGAAAAACATACATCCCCACATTCCGTAGTTGGCAATATATATTAGTAAAGATTTTCTGGAGGGTTATTACTCCATATGTCTTCAAAATGAATATGTTCCTTAACCCAAAAATTCCAGGTCTAGAAATATGTAGGAAAGAAATAATTTGGCTCTAAGACTATTCATTTATTCACTATTCATAATCCTGAATAAGTAAAACACTGTTGTCTTAAAATTATGAAAAACAGAAAATAAAGAAAGTGATTGTGTAGAAGATTATTTAATATGTTGTAAACTTCCTTACAGTCAATTACTGGCAAAATGAGATTTTAAATCTATACCACATAACACATGGAGTATATTTTATGAGTGTGTACAGTTTACAGATTCTGGGGAAAATATATATATGAATTTTTAACAATGGCTAGATTTCATTTTAGGATGTTTTTGGCCTTCTCAATCTTTCTAGATATTTTAGTCAAAATGTTATCTAAAAATATCTTAAATCTTTTATGGCAACTATGATAAATTATGATTATACTGATTTGCTTTAACTTTTGCCTTCATACCAGCTATGTATTACTAAATTCACATCTTCCCCCAGCATCTTGCTAACTGAAATAAAAATTAGTGAATTATGCCCATAATAGTCTGTTTTCCAACCCATTGCCTAGATATTCAGCTTCAATTGTATTGACATCTTATCTTCCACATCATCACAGGTACTACATAACATGAATTTGTAGCTTTCTAGCCTGTTGTTAACCATAGCTTTTAGGTTCTGTTACAGGAACCCTGGAATGCTTGTACCAATTTTTGTATTAGTCAAAGCTAAATAATAACTTTAATAAAACAACACAAAAAATTTAGTAGTTTAACAAAATATTCATTTTCTTGTTTACATAACAATATACTCATAAAAATATTGGAATTTAAGTGGTTCTTCTGTAAGACCTCAGAGTTCTGTCCATGCAGACATTGCTTAGGGAAAGAGACAGAAATTGCAAAATCCTAAGGGAGTTTTTATGGGCCAGATCTCAAAATTTCTGTGCAGCATCTTTCTCTGCATTCTAGTATCATGGGTGTGTATTCTCATGAGTGTGTGAACTGGCCTTAAGCTTGTGGTCCTCTTGCCTGTGTCTTCCAAAGCAGACACTGTTGAAAATTAAAGGGTAACATAAACTCTGATTGAAGAGTAATTATCTTTCCTTGATTTCTAGCACATTTGTTAGAAATTGTAATTAGTGAAGCTAATGTCAGTTCATACATAGTGAAAGAATGGGACTGCAGAATTTTGGGACATACAAATTAACTAGTAAACCTCAACTCATAATGATAGGAAATAGTAGTTCTCAGATAAACATCTGGAACAGAAAGTTCTTGTATTTTCTAAATCTTAGTCACAAGTTTATATAAATTGTAAGGGAATGATACCTAGTAAAGAAATGGATTTTTTAACATTCTTGAGAGAAAATAATGCTTTGTTCTTTCTTTACCCAGAAATTCCCTAGGAATGAGAAAGGACCATTTGGTAACTGCAGTTTGAAAAAAATGCTTGAGGTTTATTCCCTTACCTTTCATTCAATCTTATATTCATAAAGCATCCTTCAGACCCATAATGTGGTTGACTGAAGAAACTCATAGACCAAGAAAGAGCATCCTAAGAAGAAATTATTCTTATTTCATGATGGTCTTGTTTAATAAAATAATGGAATTGCATTCTAGGTCCTAAAAAGCTAACAAACAGACTCTTGCAATAATTCTATATTAGTATAACTCATAAATTTACATTAACATGTAGTTGTCCAAGTTGTTTCTGCAACATATAATTATAGATTTTAATCTAACCTGATTGTGGCAATAAAATGAAATGAAGTTGATTGGATTACCAACCTCTCATGTTTTTCTCAAATTCAAATCTGAATCAATATTCTCTTGAGGTGAAAGATGTTAGCTAGATCCCAGTTTTACATTTTTCTGGTAGAACCCAGCAAACTATCAAGCATGACAGATTCCCAAGAAAATGGGAGACAGAGAGTTGTTCTTAACAGTATGACATGTCTTTTATCAGAAATCCTTAGTTGTCTTTTAAAAGGCAAGATTATGGTAGTGAGGCCTTATGTTAGCAAGTTTTGTTTCTTTTTTATTACTAGACCCATAACTAAATTTTATTTTCAAAATTTATTTATAGTTGGGTGCTGTCTTGGATAATTTAACAATTCGACAAGCCTCTATCTCAGAAGTTGTGGTGAACCACCTGGGTGCCTCTCACTGAACAAAGAGCAGTTACCTCCACTTTGGCTAAACCTGTCCCCATCTCCATGTACTGATATGTACAGTGCTGGCTAGGCCGTTTCCTTTTCCCTTCGATTGGTTCTAAGCAATGTAAGTAGGGGTAGCTGAGATGCTGATGCATAATCTTTGAAACTAGGTGACAGTCATTGTTTCCCTGACCTGTAACTCCTAGAAAAATGGTTGAACCAGGTGGGATGAAGAGCCCTCACTCCAGGACTGTCAACTGGGTTCAAGCCTCGAGATAAGAGGCTATGACTTACCAGCACACAAAGGTTTGCACATCGGAACTGAAGCACCAACTCCCAAAACATTAAATGCTACCCCAGTTGTGTTATGCAGATTGGCCTTTCTGCACATCCTTCTCTTTGCACATTCCAGAGGGCCTTTCAGGCCTCCTACCAAGCCTGGCTCACAGTACTCAAGTATTTCCTGCCATTCTCACAGTCACTCATCCTCAAGCCACTCCCTTCTTTATGAATTAATAAAATCCGTTAGGCCCTGTGTCTTAGTTACTTTTCTCTCATTGCTGAGACAGAATACCTGATGCCCAGAATTAGGGAAGGAAAGGCTTATTTCTTACAGTTCTTGGAGGTTTCAATCCATATTCATCTGGTTGCAAGGCAGGGTGGCATGGCAGGGCAGCCATTCCAGGTAGCCACAAACAGTAAGGCACAAACTGGCAAGAGAGTGAAGACGTGCCTTATTCCCACCCTTACACTGTATGTCGGCTCCACCCCTGAGCGAGTGCAACACTCGTATCACCAGTCCCAGTGATAGACAACAAACCAATCACAAACGCCAGACTCAGCCCTGTTCATGATTACATGAGGCTCAAGTAGGGGCCACCTGACCACATTATAACATTCCATCCCTGGCCCCCCAAAGACTCATGTACATCATTTATACAAAAGACACTTAGTGCAGCTGAAATAGTTGCCAAAGTCCTAACAGTTTCAGCATTGCTGAAAAGTCTAAGTCCCAAGTCTCCTCCAAGATCTATGCCAAACTCTTAATTGTAACCCCCAGTACAAATGAAAACAAGTTAAACACTTCCAAAATGTAAAGGCACAACATAAACATTACCATTCCAAAAGTTATACACAGGGGAATACAAAGCATTGAAACCCAACCAAGTCCAAAATTCAGCAGGGCAAACATTAAGTTCTGAAGTTCCATGCTCAGTGTCTGAAGCAATCTGGTTATGAGATCCAAAAGGCTTGAGTGACTCCATCCCCACAGCACTTTCAGGGGTTTTAACTCCCATAGCTTCTCTCTTAGGCCTATACTGCTCAATTCTTGTAGCTTTCCTTGGATGATCCACGTTCCTGGCTCTTCCAAACTTCTAGGTTTTCCATTGCACCCTTGGCTTCACCCTTACATCTTTACATATTGTCCCCTCAGGGACTTACTTTCTGGTCCCCCAGGCCCTCTGAAGTCAGGGTGGAAGCTGCCTTAACCTCAGAACTTGTGCATTTTCTTTGCACTTAAAACCAGCACCACATGGATGCTGCCAAGATCTACTGCCACCTGGAGCAGTAGCCAGGCTTTCCTCTCTCTAGGCTGTAGGAGTCAAGTGACCTGGATTGCTGAGCTCTCTGAACCTGATTGTGAGGAACAGATTCTCTGTGCCACCACCATTCTGGAAACTGGTGTGGCTGCTGCCATTTTGGAAACTCCTGTGGCCTCTGTCACCACTCTGGAGCACTGCATTCTCTGGCTTTCTCCTCCTAGCAAAGTCTTTCACTTTTGCCATTTTGAGGCTGCAAAAGGTACAGACTCACTGCTACCCAGGGTGCCCCCATGCCATCTTTTTTATTTCTTTGTTCCTTCTCAGCAATCAAGGTCTCATCTGTATCTTTACAGTCCACAGCTCCCTGGCCAAACTCACAACGTTTTTAAATCATCCTGCTGGGGCTCTTTGCTCTTGATTCACAACATAAATCTGGCTAAAAGCCCCCAACAATAGCCATGCCACTGCCTCAACATTCAACTGCCTTGAAATTTCCTTTGCCAGATTAATCAGCCCATCACCCTTAATCTCAGTCTCAGGCAAAGTCTCTGGGCATGAACAAAATGCAGAAAAACTTTCTGCCAAGCCAAAACACACATTGTGTGGAGTCCAACAACCAATGCAGTCCTTCTTCCCAGCAGAAACCTCCGAAGTCTGGTCTTTACCAGCAGGCTTTCTATCAGCCTTCTGGACTCCTGAGCTCTGACCAGAATCTCCCATATGGAACAGCCTAAGCTGTTCCAGCTCCACTCTTTCAGGTGACATCTCCAAACCTTTGCAAACTCTTCCCATAAGCCATTTCCAAAGGCTCTTTGTCTTAGTTACTTTTTGTTCATTGCCGAGACAAAATACCTGATGCCCAAATTTAGAGAAGGAAAGGTTTATTCTTACAGTTTCTTGGAAGTTTCAGTCCATAAGTTGGCTCCAAGGCAGCATGGGGTGACGGGGCTACAGTTCATGGCGGCTGCAAGCTGCAAGCCACAAGCCATGCTGGCAAGAGAGAGAGAAAGGAGAGAGAGAGGGAGAGAGAGAGAGGCAGAAGAGGAAATGAACAAGAGGAAGACCCGCCTTCCCTTACACTGTATGTTGGCTCCAGCCCTGGGCGGGCACAGCACTCACATTGCCAGACAAAAAACCAATAACTCAGCCCCATCAATATTATATGAGGACTTGGGGGTACATAGCATATTACCCGATACACTCTTGAACCACATGGTCAGGTATAGTCATAGCAAAGATCCTACTCCAATGGTACCAAATTCTGTCTTAGTTATTTTTCTCTTGTTGCTGAGACAGAATACCTGACACCAAAAATTAGGGAAGGAAAGGTTTATTTCTTACAGTTCTGGGAGGTTTCAGTCCATATTCAGCTGGTTGCAAGGCAGGGTGCTGTGGTGGGGCAGCCATTCATGGTCACTGCAAACAGCAAGGAGCAAACTGGCAAAAGAGGGAAGACATGCCTTCTTCCCACCCTTACACTGTATGTCAGCTCCACCCCTAGGTGGGTGCAACACTCATATTGCCAATTCCAGCCCTAGACAACTAACCAATCACAAACCTCTGACTCAGTCTTGTCCATAATTACATGAGGCTTAAGTGGGGGCCATCCAACCACACTATAACACCCTGGGGTGAATTTAGGACCCCTTGATTCCCCATAACTGTAAATATGTCTTAGTGTTTTTATTTTCTCCTTGGGTTGCACTGGAAGTGTTAGATTGGAATTAACTTGCTGGAATTTCAATAACATTTCCATGATTACAAATATAAACTTGCTGGACCACAATGAGAATAGGAAAGGGCTCTATATAAGAAGTGAAAAAAAAAAAACTGTGGATATAGCTCATTGCGAAACCTCTGTGTCTGATCTTTAGTAGTCTTCCCCCAAAATATCTATAGCTTCCACATTAATTTTCCCTATCCAAACCTGCTTTCCAGTTTATGCTATGACTTGAAGTTGCCTCTTTCAACTTTATTACATATGTTGTAATACATTATATGTGAGTCACTATTTGCATTGCAATCTTCACAAAATTACTCATAAACTGTACAGAGGAAAGGAGCTTAAAAATTCAAATGAGTTTAATTATTTTCTTATAACCATGTAGGATATATTTAAATACTACATTATCATTGGCTCTATTGTATTGAGAGAAATTATGAATCAGCAATTAATAAAGACTGAGAAGGTATGAGTTTTATCTTTGCAAACCTAGGCAGATTTGGTGGCCTGTAAAAGCAGATTCTTAGAAGTCAGTTGAGTAACTATCTCATTTCATTCTGTTAAATAAATTTAATCAACTAAAAGTCTTTTCCCTTTTAGAACTTTTTACTTGTATGTAATAATAAATGTTTACACCTCCTTATTTTATTATATTTGGTTAAAAAAAATCTTGTAGCTTGAACCAGATGAGAATTCCCACCTTTAAAATTAATAGATTTTTTTTTATTTTAAAAGGACACTAAAGATATCCCATCAGTTTTTTCAGTCTATTGCAAAAGAATATAATACATTAAAATTTTTGAAATTGCTCTGTTAAAGTGAAATTCTTGAGTGAAATGCAATTTTGGACATAAGAAGTATTATTTGCCATATCCTTGGGAGTTGTTAGTCTTCTAGATGGCATGTCAAGTGCTCAATTAGTCTTTCTGGGAAGGTTCTGTGATTGTGAGCCCTCCCTCCTCAGTTGACACTCCTTTTAATCAATGGGCTGAGAGCCTCCACATCTGTGAGCTGTTAGGATTTCAGCCAGTGCTTCTTAATAAAAAAAAGCACATTAGTCAATCCAGGGAATTTTTGAGTGATTGGTTTTTCACATTAAAAGCACTATGCTTTTTTTAAAAATAGCTTTATAATTTACATACCATCTAATCTTTTTAAAGTACAGTTTGCTGCATTTATACAGCAGTGTAACCATCACAATTCAGTTTGACAACACCACTGTGCCCCAACAGTGTTCTTAATGTCTGATTGTAGTTGATCACATGTAGGGCTTTCACAATGAACAATGGCAGACACTATTCTCCAAACCTGTACTACCAGACTTTCTTGGAGGGTGGAACATCAATATTATTTTGTTGTTACAACACATCCCTGATGATGTCAATGTACAACAGTGTCAACACCCTCTGATCTGGACAAACCTTTGTCTAAGATCTGGAACATGCAAATGTGATCCCTTACTAATCAAGAAATCGGGTCAATTTAGAATAATGTCATTATAAGTGAGACAGCAATAACAAAGGCCTTGAGAACTGTAAAAGAATGCTGGTTTTCTGATCCCTGAGCTTTCTTCTTAGTGTTTACTTTGCCTAGAATCTTCTCTCTGTCCTCTGGCAACACTTTCCATGCATGCCTAGTTAGCCTAACAAAGTCAGACACGATCCCTAAAGAATTTAAATTGCTGCCTCACTGTTGCTTCCATACTCTTTGAGTAAACATGTATTGCAGTCTTCACTGCATTATAGTTGTTTGTGTTCTTGTCTCCCCTGTTCTGAGAGCTTCTTGAGATGCAGAAACTAAACCATAGTCATTTTAGTACCACGTCTGCCACAGAGTAGACTCCCAGTGTTTGTTGAATTCAGAAACAGAATCTGATTTAAATGACAATGAAAACTTAGGCAGTAATTCACATCCATGACTGCAAATTAGAATCAACTAAAGAGCTTTTTAAAATCCCTGTGATCAGCTCACACTTACACCAATGAAATCAGAGACCCTACAGATGGGGCAAAGCTGCAATTTTATGTTTTGTAGATTTTGCTAGTATACAACTGAAGTTGAGAAATGTGGATTTAATACCTTAAAGGATGGTTCAAAATTCTTTCCTTGATCCAAACTATACCTCTCTACTAGCCTCAAATATTTAGATTATTCACTGTTAAAATACTTGAAAACAGCACAGAAATCCATGTGAATTAGCAGCTGTTTAAAATATATGTGAAAGTCTCTAGGATACTCAAGAATGAGTATTGGTGATTCATGTAGTATAAATTAATCTATAACAAATTAATACAGTATTGTATGTGATAGCATTTGGTATGGGGCTTTAATTTGGTTTTTATTTAATCAAGATTTTACTTTGTGCCTGACATTTGATAAATGCTCTGTGGGTTGTGAAGATCATGATGCTGACCATAAATAGTATAAACTACTGCACCCTGATTTCTTCTGACATTTCATTTGAAGAACTGTTATGAAATAGAAGTCTTGATCTGGGTAGAAAATTGAACATATCAAAGCAAAAATAATTCTACTGGGAAAAACTGGAAGATTCTTGAAAAAGATGTTTATGAATTGTAAAACTGGCAAGAGGCTTTTTAAAGGACTTACAGAGAAAATATTTGTATTTTACAAGTTTTCTAAAGTTGCTCTATAAAAATGGAAGTCAAAGGCCTAGAGTCAAAAAGGAAGACTATTCAAACTGTGGAATGTTAGAGTAGGATTGGTCAAGAGTCGAATGATTGGGTTACAGAGAGTGGTGAGTAAAGTCAGGTTTGTGAAGGCTGCCAGAGAGCTCCCTTCACAGTAAATGCTCAGCAGTACTGTTTAGGATGAGGCCATTATATTCTTGGGAACAACCAAAGAAGAAAGTTAGAAAAAGACTTAGGGGATTTCTGGAGGCAGAATATTTGACAGACCTTCTGTGTAGAGCCTGCTTTACATCAGAAAATGAGAAAAGAAAGTTCCTTCTGCACCATGTTCCTCACAAAAGAACCTCAAGTCAACTTCCCATTCCTCCTGCTGCTGAGGTGATACAGAGCTGCCATGCCCAGCCAGCCCAAAGGTCCAGTTGGTGCCTAGTAATATCCTTGTGTAGGATATTATGTAGCTTGTGTCCCTTAGCCTCTTGATATACTAAGATATTCTAAAGTATAGTTTAGTATATTATTCCATACCTGTTTCCACAGAAGTGCAAGTTTGGTCTGTGCTTGTTCTTTCTGTTTTCAGTTTTTATTTTTATCAGTACATTTGCATTACATAATGATTTCATTCTCGGGAGTCGGTATATATACATAACAGACATCAATTCTTTTTTTATTCCTTTTCCCCCGACTCACTCCTCCCTTCCTCCAACTCTTGATCACCTTCCCATTTGAAAAACATCTTCATATTACCTATCTTCTATTTTGCTCTTTATCTATCATTGGGGTTTTTCATATTAGCAAAACCAAGTGATATTTAAGCTTGTTTATCTGATTTATTTAACTTAATATTATGGTTTCAAGGTGCATCCATTTACCTATGAATGTATCAACTTTCTTCTTCTTTATGGCAGAATAGTAGTGCTCCACTGTATATAAATATAACATTTTCTTTATCCATTTATCTGTTGATGAGCATACAGGCTGTTTCCAAGATTTAGTTATTACGAATTGTGTAGCTATAAAAGTACGTATGTATGTATCACCATAGTATGATAACTTTCTTTCAGGAAAATATTTAGCAGAATTGCTAGATCAAATGGAATTTCCTATTTTTAGTTTTTTGAGGAATCTCTATACTGATTTCTATGGTGATTATACTACTTTCCAACTATATTCCTTCCAATAATGTAGAAGGTTTCTTTTTTCTTTGCATCTTCAACAATATTTGTTGTTATTACGTTTGTTGTTAGTGATTTCTTGATGATAGCTGTTCTTTCTGGAATAAAATGGGATCTCTGTGTTGTTTTAATTTGCATTTCTCAATGACTAGCAATGTTGAATTTTTTTCATATATTTATTGTCCATTTCTCCTGCTTTTTCTGACAAGAATCTGTTCATTTCATTGCACGTTTTTTTGATTGGGCCTTTTATTTGGAAGGAGTACTTTTTTTGTTTTGTTTTGTTTTTGTTTTTGGTACCAGGGATCAAACTCACAAACTTGCACCTGTCAGACAGGCACTTAAGCCACTGAGCTAAATCCCTGGCCCTATTTTTTTGAGACAGGGTCTCACTATGCAGTTCAGGCTGGCCTTGAACTCACTTTTTAGCCCATGCTGGTCTCAAACTCACAATGGTCCTCCTGCCTCAGCCTCCTGAGTACTGGGATTAAAGGTGTGCACCACCACACCCTGCTCAGGGTATAATTTTTTAAATTTTTATATAATTTAGATGTTAGTCCCATGTCTGAGGAACAGCTGGCAAAAATTTTTCCCAATCTATAGGTTGTCTCTTCACTCTGTTGATTGTTTTCTTTGCTGTGCAGAAACATTTTAACTGGATATGATCCCGTTTATTGGTTTTTGGTACTGTGTCTTATGCCATTGGGATTCTGTTCAGAAAGTCCTTGTCTATGCCTACGTCTTCAAGAGTTTTACCGACTTCATCTTTGTCTTGGTTACTTTTCACTCGTTGCTGAGACAAAACACCCAACTCCCAAAATTAGGGAACGAAAGATTTATTGAGCTTATAGTTTTTGGAGGTTTCAGTCCATAATCGGCTGGCTCCAAGGCATGGCACTGGGGCAGCAGCCAAGCAAAAGCAGCCAGAGTAAAAGGGGCAAGAGCAAGCCTCTTCTCCTCCCCTATATTGTACACAGGACACCCCTCACCTCCAGGGTGGGTGTAGCATTCACAAATCTCCTTGCCTTCCTTTGCACAGGATGAGGCTATTTACAAAGTAAGAACCCTGGCTCCCTGCTGAGTCTCTTAGTTAAACTCCTAACCTTCTCAAATTGACACACTGAACAGGTAACTGCTTGTGCTCTACACCCCAGGATGTAGAGCTGCTGAGTTATTTAATTAAGCGTCTAGACTTCTCAGGTTGACATAATGTATAAACCATAACAATCTTCCCACAGATTAAGTCATTGTTTTCACACTTATATATTTGATACACTTTGCTTTTAGTTTAGTACATGATGAGAGATCTGAGTCTAGACTCAATCAGTTGCATGTGGATATGACATTTTCCTTGCACCATTTTTTAAAAAGGGGATCTTTAATCCAGTGTAAATTTTTGGTCCCTTTGTTGAAGATCAAAGAACTGAATATGCTTGATGTTGGTTCTGCTTTCTCTATTTTGATGCACTGATTCACATGTCTGCTTTGTGCCAGTACCACGCTGCTTTTATCATTGGAGTTTTGTAATATAACTTCGAATCCAGGATTGTGATGCCTCCTGCTTTGCTATTGTCAGGATTGCTTTTGCTATTCTGGGTCTCTCAACAAACATGACAGTACTCTGAAAAGAGAGATTTAAGTGAAGCTCAGATAATGGAAAGATATCCCCTGTTCTTGGATAGGCAGAACCAATATCATCAGAATGTATACAGTAATACTTCTGAAGCTGATACATAGACTTTGTGTAATCCCAATCAAAATACCAACTGCCTTCCTCATATATCTAGAGAAAACAATCCTAAAACCACAAGAAGTCTATGTCTTCAGGTGTATTGTTTGTGATTATTTACCATTCTTTTTTATTGCTACTTAGGGATATTTTATCATTTAGCTTATAATTTAATTCTTATATTTCTTTTTGAGAAAATAGTTTATTTTAAAACATCTTTGAAATTCAAGATAATCTTTGAAATTGTACTATAATGTAGAATGAGAGACTTTTATGAACCAAAAACTACCATATAAATATATACATACTGTATCATTCAATAAATAGAGGAATTATAAATAATATAGTCTTGTAACTATGTCTCTTAACATTAAAGAACTTATTTATTAAATTAGAATAGATTTTAAAATAATGTTCAGCTATTTTAAAAAAACATGATGTGCAACTATATAATGGAAAAC
>RJWM01046360.1:0-12399 GCA_004363535.1 Dasyprocta punctata
AAAAATGGCTATCTTTCTTTCAAGGAACATGTTTGGCCCCTTTGTCAAAGATAAGGTGGCTGTGTGTATTTGTAGTTGTGTCTGCAACTTCTAATCTGTTTCACTGATTGTCTTGGTCACTTTTTACTCATTGCTGAGACAAAACACCTGACACACAAAATCAGGGAAGGAAAGATTTATTTAGCTTACAGTTTTTGGAGGTTTCAGTCCATAATCAGCTGGCTCCAAGGCAGGGTGGCATGGCACAAGAACAACACTTCAAGGCAGCAGCCGAGCAAAAGCAGACAGAGTAAAAGAGGGGACAGCAAGCCTCTTCTCCTCCTTTATATAGTACACAGGACAACCCCCGCAAGGGTGGGTGTAGCATCCACAAATCTCCTTGCCTTCCTTTGTACAGGATGAGGATGTTTACAAAGTAAGACCCCTGGCTCCCTTCTGAGTCTCCCAGCTAAACTTCTGACTTTCTTAAATTGTAACAATGACCAGGTAACTGTGCTCTACACCCCAGAATGTAGAGCTGCTGAGTTACTTAATTAAGCTGCTAGACTTCTCAAGTTGACACAGTGTATAAACCGTAGCACTGATCCACAAGTTTTTTTTTTTTTTTGGCAGTATCATACTGTTTTTGTTACAGTAGCTTTGTAGTATAGTTCCAAGTCATGGATTGTGATGCCCCCTGCCTTGCCTTTGTTGGCCAGAGTTGCCTTTGTTATTTTAGTTCCCTTCTGTTTCCAAATGAATTTTAGAAATGTTTTCTCTAGTTCTGTGAGGTATGCTAACAATATTTTGATGGGAATTGCACTAAATCTGTATAATAATTTTGGGAATATGGCCATTTTTACTATGTTGGTTCTTCCTATCTGTGAGCAAGGAATATCTTTCCATTTTCGGATGTCTTCTTTGATCTCCTTTTTCAAAAAACTGTAATTTTGAATATAAAAATCTTTTATGTTCTTTGCTACATTGATTACTAAGAGTTTTTTGTTTGTTTGTTTTTTGTTTTTAATGCTTTTGTGAAAGGTGTGGTTTCCTTAATTTCTCTCTCAGTGAATTTGTAGTTTCTGTACAGGAATGCTATTGAGTTTTGTCTTTGTACCCAGCTACGCAACTGAAACTGGTTATCAAATCTAAAAGTCTTTTGGTGGAGTTTTTCAGGTCTTCTATGCACAATATCATATTATCTGCAAATAATGATAATCTAACTTCTTCCTTTCCTATCCTTATTCTTTTTCCCTCTCTTATCTAACTGCTCTGGCTAATGTTTCCAGAACTATATTGAATAGAAGTGGTGATAGTGGATATCTTTGCCTTGTTCCTGATTTCGAATGATATTTTACTGTTCTCAGAATAAGTTCTTACACAACTTTAAAAAATTTATTTAATTTTTATGCTTTCTGATACAAGTCTCTAAATATTCATGGTGCTGTTTTTCTAATGTCTTGTTTCATTGTCCTAGGAACTCTTTTCCTAGGAGTTAGCAGATACTCCGACACTGTGAAGGAGAGAAGGTCAGTCTAAAGTGAGCTCCAAGCGTTTTTGGAATTGGATCATGATTGAGTTCTCTGAGAATCATCAGCTTCAAAAGGCCACAGTCAGCCTTTTTGTTGTTGTTTTTTTTTATCTAACCAAAAGTTCACAGATCAGTGCTTTATGTTTTTTAACACTCCCTTACCCCAGCTTTAGGAGAAAGTAATGGTATGTGTGAATCCATCAGTTATGTAAGTTTTCTGTCACTATGACAAATACTTGACACAGTTAATTTACAGAGAAAGGTTTAGTTTGGCCCATGGTTTGAGGGTTTGTAGTCTATGATCAATTAGTGCCACAGTCTGGGCCTGTGGAAGTGCAGCATATCATGACAGGAACACATGTTATTGAAAAATAGCTGACTAATCCCCAGGAAGCAGGAGAGGAAAATGCCAGAGGGTCCCAACATGCCTGTCAAGAGTGTGCTGCCCTCCCCCGCGCCTTGCCGGAGACCAGATAACTTCCTAACAGGCCTACATCTCAGTTTTCACCATCTCCCAATGGCACCGTGAACAAACAACTAAACTAATCACGAGGAGGTCTTTGAAGAATACTCATCTAGGCCATAGCACCAGTCTTGAGTGTGCGGAGGGCTAGCAAGAAAACAAATGTCTGAATTTGGGGTGTCCTCGTTTGTTCTCTGTGGGTCCTCTGAAACGCTGGGGCTCTGCGCTAGCTTCATTTAATTCCTGCGAATATCTGAGAAATAAAATTAGAAGTTTGTGAACCATTCATTTTCTCAAGGCAGTGACTGAGAGAAAGCACAAATAAAATGAAGGAACTTGATTTCCTACTTTTTCCTCATATATTATGTTGGGTTTTCTCCTGTTTCAGGCTAAGGCTGCTATTCATACACAAGCTCAAAAGAACCACCACTCAAGAATTCTGCATATTTTTTGCTTTCTTGTCAGCCATTCTAAGATGGAACTCTGACCAACAATCCAATTTGCATAATTTTGCATAATTTTTAAGCTTTTAATTTGAATTTAGATATTGAAAACTTGAGAAAATTCCTATCTTCTGATTACATATATTTGAAATTACCCATTTGAAATATATAACAGTATTGTTATGTGATCTGTGCAGTTAAAGCCTAAATAAATTAAATTTTGTGATCTAACATGGAAAAAATAAGTGGAATTTATTATTTTATGCATTTTTAATTTCTTTAGCCTTTTAAATTCATGCTGTTTATTTATTGCTTTGTTTTGTTTGTGTGTGTGTGTGTGTGTGTGTGTGTGTGTGTCAGGCTGACCTCAAACTCACTTTGTAGCTCAGGCTGGCCTTGAACTTGTGGTGATCATCCTGCCTCAGCCTCCCAGGTGCTGGGATTACAGGTATGTGGCACCATGTCTGGCATCTAACTTTTTTAAAGAAGGAAATACTTTCATAAATTTTTTTATTTGAAATTGAATAGAAGTGAATTGTGCTTCAAAAGCATTTTATGTACACTTAATTGTGGTATTTAATAAAGCAACATACAGAAAATTTAGCTGCTATGATAGTCATTTAGTCAGCACTACATAAGACAGAAAATTTAGCAGGGATTCAAAGGCTTTTTTGGTATATCAAGGTGATAACCATTTAGTGAACCACTACATATGACAGAAAATGAAGTAAGGATTCAGAGGCTCTATTGGTATACCCAAGTAGACAGCAATTATGAAGGATTTAATGCCAATTGACTAACCTTGGCTGAACTGATCTATGCCTAAAAAAAGACTTCCTAGATCCATAGCTTTAATACTTGATTTAAGTGTTTGTTTATTCACTTAACATTGGATCTAGTAGTTCTAGGTGATTTTATAGCAGTTATTTTTAAACTCTTCTTCATACCTGTCCTTCTAAATTGAAATTGTAATTCTTCTTCAAAACATTAAGCCTTGAAAATCAAGCACTTCCACTCAAATTTATTCTTCCAGTCTCATTGTGCATTGCTGAGATTCTCAATTATTAAATTGTCTTCTTATTCTTTTTGTTAATTTTACCTTTCTAGTAGCCAACAATTTTAATTATTTTGTTGGTGTTTTTTCCTCGGGTTATTCAGTTCCCTGAGGTGTGCTATAATTCAACCATAGCTATCCATGTACTGGAATGTCTATGACATCACTAGAATTTCTTGAAAAAGCCAAGTCACAACCTTCTAGGTAACATGATATACTTTAACTGTTTTGGTCTACAGCACGTGAGTTTGCAAACTGTCACAACTGTTGAGAGGCAAAGTGGAGGATTCACTCTGCAATTATTTATGAGTGTTTCTTTTCAACTACATTGATTAAAAGTGATTCCTTCCAACAGCAGTTCTCCCCCAGGCGTTCCGTGCATCTCTGGAATGCTGGTTGTGGGAAGACAGCACATAAACCAGGAGATCTGTGCATCCTTTCCCTCCACACCTTTCTAGGTTTATGTTTAGAAATAAGGAGTCCTTTTTGTTTTTCCCTGGAAATCATAAAACCTTCAGGTAGATATGGTTTTAAAATGCAGATTTGAGTAACTCCTTGATAAAGAGAAATTTGAAAGAAAGTTTTAGCAATTCCAGATTTCATTACTCTCCTCATCCAACTTTCTAAACCATAAATATGCTTTCCAAAGAGTTAATTCTAAGTGATTTTATTTTCTATTGTCAGAGGTTCAGCACATATCTCTAAACACCAGAAAACTCACTAAGAATAGAAAAAAATGGTTAACAATTGAATCATTTGGGGTAAGGGGGTAAAAGAGGTGGTTTTCATATAATTATGTCCCAATCTCTAACTATATTCATTTTCATTGTTGGGCTTGTAAACATGAACAACTACAGCTCTAAAATACAGAGATCAGCATTTCTCAGTAATGTACTTTTGAGACCAGATAACATTTCAGTTAAAGATTTACTCCAACCAATCTGCTTTCACTCATTCATATTTAACAAACATTACTTCATTATGTCTCTTGCAATGACTGTTACTGAACTCTCAGGTCAGGACCAGAACCTTTGTAGATAGCATTAATGCATCTGCCAAAGCCTCTGCTCTTGGTAACTGCTATCAAATTATAAATTATTGTTAACAGTGGCAAAATGACATAGAACAAAGACAGGAGCTTGAAGTTGAAAAAAAAATCTAGAGTTCTATACTTCAGTCTGTAACTAAATTATGAGGGAGTTTATATATGATATTCTCTCTTTCTCTCATTCTCTCTCTCTCTCTGTCTCTCTCTGTCTCTCTCTGTCTCTCTCTCTCTGTCTCTCTCTCTCTCTGTCTCTCTCTCTGTCTCTCTCTCTCTCTCTCTCTCTCTCTTTCTCTTGCTATCTCCTAACCCATCAAAGGTAAATGGGTAGAATAGAACTACATTAATCACCAGTTCAGGACAGTTTCAGGATTTCATGATCTAATCCAAGATATATATTACAGTATGTCTGTCACTTACATTCAATCTTTTGATACAGAATTCCTAGTAATTGGTGCTGTAGGAGATTAGAAATTTTTCTGTTACCCTTTCTGCTCCAGAGAATAATTCATAAACAAGATTCTTTGGCAGTAAGTAATACCCTTCATGATATAAACATGATAAAAAAGAACTATGCTTTAAATTATAGAAATGTGCCTATTCTGTGCATGTGGATCCTTTGTAACAGTAGTGAATGCTCTGAAAAAAATCACCGTATATACCCGAGTCTCAGTTTGCTCACCTGTAAAATGGACATAATATCACAGATGTCAAAACATCACAACATTAAAATGAAAACTGCAAGTATGGTGCACTTTGCATTTTGCAGCTGTGTATATGCCATCTTTATGCATTCTTCTGTATTTAGTTCACCAAAATAAAAGTACTTTTTACTTTCAGATTTTCATTTTTTTTCCAGCTTGGGTTCCAGGAGTGTTTTATTTCTCCAGGATGCTCATTCTTCAACTGAAAGTGCAGGGTATAATTTAATATATCATATCATCCCAAAGAACCTGTTCGCAGTTGCTGTATACTTTTGGCACAAATGCACAGAGCTCTCCACTATAAACGTCACCTATGATAGATACTTTTGGATATCAGGCCACTGGCATCTCTGATCCATGGAGTAGGTCAGCAGGCAATTTTGCAGAGTGTCTGAGCAATCTGAAGGAAGAACTTACTCAGCAGCAATGCCAGTTGCTTTTACTTAAAATTTAATTTGTATGATGAGTGCTTAAAGTAAGTTTTTACTCTTACCGCTACATCAACACCTTCTAAGAAGAAACTTCAGGTCTAGAAACAAACAAACAAAAAAAAGAAGACGGAGAGGCAGAAACTCAAGAGGAAGTAGTTTGAATGTGAAAGGCCACTTTCTCCGTTCACTTCTCTGAATCTCAGAGGTGGCCTCTGTACAAAATTGACTCAGGCAGTGAATGTCATGAGTTCTTTTTTTTTATCTTTTTCCTTCTGAAATACATTCTTCTTTTAAAGAGATAAAAAATAGCCTCTGTAATACAGGAAGCATAAAAATCACAGAACAAATACAACCATGTTTCATGGCTAATTCAGTTATTAAGTCTAAATCTGAAGATTTTTCTAGTAATCTTCACAAGAAATGAAATGGACTATTTACACAGAACTTTAAAGAAGATGTAACTGAGCAGTGTGAAATCGTTAGGAGGACAAATCAGAAGCACTGGAAAAGATAAAAGGAGTAATAATTGGTTGAGAAATGGAGCAAGTTATTAAAAGTGAAGAAGTCAATAAAAATATCTACTTTGTGATCTTGGCCATAATTTTAAATGTGTAGTTCAAAAGCAGGAAGGTTTTGACTGTCAAGTCTGTCCAAATGCATTCTCTTAAAAGTTTTTTTTGCTGGTACGGGAATTCACCTATATTTTAAAGGACTGTAAGTACTATGTTTATATTAAGAATTAATAATACTTGCCCAATTTTCTCATAATCTTCCAAACCAAGTGTAAAATTTTGTTTGTAATTCCAAGTACTAAAATTTAAATAAGGCAGATTGACACGAAAAAAAATACAGACTTTTAATTACTTAAGTACCAAGTTTCTACATTGATTCCTCATATACAATATTTATGTTCTAAAACAGGGAATTGTTTGATTTGCATTGTATACATACTACATCTAACTCAGTGACTAAAATAGAATGATGTTTGGATGTATTTGTTGAACTCATTAGTAATGGACCAACATAGTTCTGTATAAAATGATGAAACATCTTTTATTTTTACATTCCTATGAAGATATAATTATTAATTCTTTTAAATGAGAATTTTATTATGTATGGTAATTAGTATTCAGGAGAAGAAATTTAAGTTTCTCGACTTTTGTTTGTTTTGTTTTGTTTAAAAAAGAAAGTATTTTTTTCTTTTGCATTTTAATTTGTTTAAAAATAGGCCTCCAAAATGTCATCCTTTGAATATCAATTATTGCCAGTAAAGTAGAAAATAACCCATTTAAAACACACTATCTTTAGTCACTGAATTATTAAATTCTAGTAATGTCTATGATATATCCTCAACATAAGCTATATAGTTACCATCTAAATTAATATTGATTCTACTTATGTCACAATATATTACATGGATTTCTGAACTTTTTAAATAAACAAGACTGATTTAGCAGAGCAAGATGGTGGCTCTGGTGATCTCTGCCCCAGACAGGCACACCAAGTTGAATAGCTGCTTTTGCAAGGCAAAGAAAATAATCAGTGGAGTAAGAAACAACCTACAAAGGAGGAAAAAATATATGCAATGTTTATATATGACAAAAGGTTGGTATCCAAGATATGTAAGGAAATGCAAAAAACTTAATAGCAAACAATAAATAACATAATTTTAAATAAAAGATGTGCCTAAATAGACATTGCTGAAAACAATGTGTGCAAATATCCAACAGATGCATGAAAAAAATTTACCATCACTGATAATTAGGGAAATACAAATCAAAATCAATGAATACCTTTTCATTCCAGTGAGAATGGACAATATGAAAAAGACCAAGGACAACAAGTGCTGGAGAAGATATGGAGATAACAGAACACTTGCACACAGTTAGTGGAAACGTAAATTAGTATAGTCATTACAGAAAACAGTATAGATAGTCCTTAAATTATTTAAAATAGAACTACCCTATAATCATGTAGTTCCACAATTGACTATATAGATTCAAAGCAAATGAAATTAAACCAGGCGTGGTGGTGCACACCTTTAATCCCAGTACTAGGGAGGCTGAAGTAGGAGGAGTGTTGTGAGTGTGAGGCCAGCTTGGGCTACAGTGTGAGTGCAAGGGTGGCCTGAGCTATATAGTGCGACCCTGCCTCAAAAATCCAGGGCTGGGAGTTTGGCTCAGTGGCTTAAGCACCTGCCTGGCAGGTGCAAGGTTGTGAGTTTGATCCCTGGTGCCTCAAAAATATAAAAATAAAAAAGTAAATGAAATCAATATGTTGCACTGACATCTATGCTTTTATGTTCATTGTACAGCTATTCACATTAACCAATAAGTTTATGACTTACGTGTCATGAACTGATGAATAGATAAAGAAAACATGGCACAAATACACAGTAAAATACTATTCAGTCGTAAAAAGAGTGAAATACTATTTGTAGCAACATGGATGGAACTGGAGATCATTCTGCTACTTGATATAATTCAGCCACAAAAACACAAGAACCACATTTCTCATACATGTAAAGTCTAAAATCTTGTTTCATAGAAGTTGAGAGTAGAATAGTATTTATCAAAGGCCTGGGACAAAGACGATATAGGTGAAATAAGTGTGATTAATGAGTAAAAAATGTTAAAGTTAGATAGAGAGCAAATAGCTCCAGGATACCCTGGCAGAGTATGGTAGCTATAGATAACAATAATTTACTGTACATATTAAAACACTAGACGGAACTTGAAAGTTTTCCCAAGAAAGATATGAAAAATGGTTTAAAGTGATAGATGTTTTACTCGATTTAAATATTATATATGCATGTATTAAATATTACATGTCACTTATTTACTTATTCTTTTTTTATTTTTTTGACAAAGGACCTTGCTATGTAGTACTGGCTGGTCTTGAACTCAGTACATACCCAGGCTGGCCTTGAATTACATTGCTCCTCCTCCCTCAGCCTCTTGAGGGTCAAGATTACAGGCCTGTACCACCATGCCTAGCAAGATGGTACCTCATTAACATGTGGAAATTTGGTATTTTTATATATCAAATAAAAATTAAAATTAAATGATATTAGTAATTAATTTAAAGAAAACTTCAGACTTCATACACATTTAATCAATATGTATATCACTTAAAATTACTTCAATCTATAAAATCATTGTTTTTGCAACTGATATTATTTTAAGGCAATGGCAAAATCCAGCTCTTATTGCAAAAGGTATAATTCTAGTTTAATGAAATAATGATATCAGTTCAAAACTAAAAACAAAATATGTAAGCCTAGTAAAATTGATTAAGTCATTGCATTATGACCTATTAGAGCCAATTAATAACCTGAAGCATAATCCCTACATTAATTGCACATTATTATATTACCTTGGATTAACTGAATATTTAGCAATCTATAGAGTGAAATAGAAAACCAAAAAAGCTTTGATTTTAATCTATTATGAAATTTATTGTTGAGTGCACTGAAGTTTAGGTTTTTCACAATATTTGGTACGGTACCAAAGACAATTTATTTCTCTATTCTTTGGTGCTTTGTATATTTTCTCCTCTCGATATCACCGATCACAGTACAGAACAAAAATATACAAGTTAAAACAATGAAGTTGAATGAGTGTAGACACTGCACATTTTTTTCAAAACCATTTTATTACTGACAGGGTGAAATTATCCTGAAACTCACTCTTAGACTCATCAATCTCATAAAGACTGGGGTAGAAGAGTGGTGGATTAAAATCAAGTGATAAAAATGGAGAAATTCAGACTTACACATTCAATTGACATGATTTGAGTCATTTGGTTGACCAAAGGTGTTACAACAAAGTAACTTGGAGACAAAAGGAAACCAAGACTTGGGCAAAACTAAGATTTAACAAGAGTATTGGCAAATATTAGCTCTGCTCCATTTGGCACTGTGAAGGCTTATAATTAAAGTGACCAAAATGCTTTGTCATTAATGGAGTTCCAATACAATGGGGAAAGGAGATGCTTACTCAATGATTTGGGGAGACAACTATTAATATTCCAATAGAGTAGCATGTACAATTTTCAGAAATGTTGGCTGATAGCAAACTGTTGGGTAACACTGTCTTCTATGATTTATCATTTGAAACCCTTTTTACTTTTAGGTTTTTATAGTTGTGACTACTTCATTAATGATCTGAACCTATTGCTAAAGTCTGTCTTCCTCAGCTGAACCTAGCTTTATGCTGTGGAGGACTAGTTTTGTCTGTTTTATCAGTCTCTGTGTCTTCGTTTCTAGCATATGCCTTATAGAAACATAATAAACTAGCATAAACTTATAGAAAGGTAATAAATGCTGCTGACTGAATGAAAGAAAAACTGACAGACTCCAATTATTCTCCTGTATCTAGACAGGGTGTTGGAGTGAACTTGGCAGTTTTCTAAACCCCTGAACAATCCCTAAAGATTTCCTAAATTTCAGATTCTTCTAGTAGAAAGTGCAGTGCATTTTTGTATTATTTAATTATTTCAGTATTTGTGCCTTGTAAATTAAAAATAAAATTCAATTTATGCAGTTGGATGCTGCTTGACTGAATTTTTATTCAATTGTTCTAGTCATATCTTTAAAATAGAAGGCATTATGCTAAAATTCAATGATGGTACTAACCATTCATTTACTGACCAATCTCAGTTTGAGGGCACTTTTAGAATATTTTTTATGCATTCTCTTATCTAAATGGGCCACATGAATACATTTAAAAGCTGACATATTAAAGAAGTGAATGAGAAATAATGGAATGTATTATGTATGTGTCAGTCTTTAGCAGATTTAGCATCTGGAAAACTGCAAATATCATGTCATCATAAAAACGAAATGATATTGTTAACCACTGATTATGAGTACATGTGTCATTCGAAATGAGATGCAAATATTTCATTGGTTTCCTCATCAAATAACTATTTCTTTCCATAAGATTGTTATTGAACCATGTTGAAGTTAACGATACGCAATATTGCAACCATTGTCAAGTTCCTATCATCTTGTTTTGTAAACCTATAATGTTACTGTTGTGGATTCACTGCTGTTGTTTGTTTTTCTCTTTTGTTTTTTTGTCTTATGTGTCTTTTTTTCTCTTAAATAAAAAAAATGAAAAAAAAATTGTTGTTGAAATGTATCTAAGAATCTCTTTCATTTCCTCAAATCTGATTCACTATTGCTACATTCACCTAAAAGTATTTTCCTTTTCTGTGGTTTTCTCCACCCTTACTCAACCCTAGATTGAGTCTAGTTTGCTTCCTGAAATGAAAGAAGAAATTTTGGCTAAGCAAGATGTAAAGATTTTTGAAATGTCAGTTTTCTCACTAAAGCAAGGGAAATTTCTGATTTACACACTGCTAATAGGAAGTATATTTGGATGTATTGCTATGGTGAAGATTTCCCACTAACATCTTACCAAAGAAATTTATCTAATGCAGATAAAGAAAGAGTAGAAGAAAATAAAAAGAAAAGAAAAAAATTCCTATCATGCCACACCTATTATTTTTTCCTTAAAGAATTTTTAAATACTGAATTCAACCTTAAAATTTTTAAATGTGCTTTTATAATCTCGTGATTATTCTTAAGGATATCATTATTTCTGGAAAAGCAAATGACCTAAACGAATATTTTTGTGAAAGAGTTCGCATGTAATCAATACATGAGAGATAATGCAACAAAATTTGAAGTTGCATGGAAGCTTGTGTTTTTCTCTCATGTTTTTAGTGCTTTTACTGTAAAGAACATTAATGCAAAGTACACAGAAATTGTATTTTATGGTGCATCTATTTATTCTTCAATTATGTATTACAAATATGCCCGAAAACCTAGTCTGTTAAAATTAACAAATATTTCCAAATGTTTTAATTTGAAACATAAATTTCTGTATATTTTAGGTGGCCAACAGGATGTTTAAAATATGCATGCATTGCAGAATGGCTAAATTAAACTAATTAACACATTCATTACCTTACATGCTCCCTTTTTTGTGATGAGAACACAGTAACCAATATACTATTATAAACTATATTCATCATGAGGTAGAAAAGATCACTTGAGTTTTGTACCTGAAAAGCTGTGTCCTTTTAGCAACATCTCCCACACTCTGCTCCTTCCCAGGCTCCTGCTCACCACTAATCTCCTCCTCACTTATGAGTACAAAATTTTTAGACTCCACATGTAATTAAGATCATACAGTGTCTTTCTATCCTGGATTATTTTACTTAAAATAATGTCCTACAGATAATTCATTCTGTCACAAATGACAAGAGTTCTTTTCTTTTTCTTTTCTTTTCTTTTTTTTTTTTTGTCTGAGACAAGTTCTCACTATACAGTTCAGGCTGGCCTTGAGCTCACTTTGTAGCCCAGGCTGGTTTCAAACTTGGAAGGATCCTCCTGCCTCAGCCTCCCAAGTGCTGGGACTACAGGACTGCGCCACCACGCGCAGCTAAAATTTCATTATTTTTAAAGGCTAATTTGTGTTCCATGGTATATATGTTTATACTACTTTTTAAGAATCCATTCATTAGCCGATGGACACTTAAGGTTGATTCCATTTCAGGAACTCAAACAACTGGCTGCTAAGAAAACATATTATTCAATTTTAAAATATGAGCAAATAATCTGAATAAATATTTTTCAGAAGACAATAAACAAATTGTAATCAGATAGTTAAAGAAAAGATCAGCATCACTAATCAGCAGGGGAACACAAATCGAAAGTACAATGAGGTATTGCCTCATAT
>RJWM01046361.1:0-12369 GCA_004363535.1 Dasyprocta punctata
GTGACTTTGCATGGCTCACTTCTCTGAGCTTCAGTTTCTTTACCTATACAATGAGAGGCATGGACTTAGATATTAAAATGCTAGTCTAGGAAGTGATTCAGAGATAACCTTAAACCCAGAAGGCAAACTAATGGGGCAAAGACAGAAACCCAGAATTACTCAGCATAGAAGTGCCAGAGAGTGGGGCAAGGAAAATAAGAACTTGGCATTTATTGGCCTGTGCCAGACAAGGTGGATGCATTATCTCATGTATTCTTCCATCACCCTGAGATAGACTCTAGCTCACCCCCATTTTACAGAAGAGAATATGAGACACAAATCCGTTAAACCAATGACAGTTCCATCCTCCCATGCTTCTACATTTGGGAGAAAAACTGTTTCCATGTAGAAATAACTTCTACAAAGAAATCAGGTGAAAATCACACGCTCCTCTGAGATTTCCTTTGTTACTCCCATACTATGCCATTAGCAACCTCTAGAAACTTCTCTCAAAAAGGCCCTACCTACCTTCTGGGTACAAATTCCCAATTTACAATCTCATTTGACCCAGGACTTTGGAGTTGAGGACTGCATGCTGATGGGATTTGGTGGTGATGGCGAAGCCCAAACAGCAGCCACAGACATGCCTTCTAATCCATCTTCTGACAAAGCCCTAAAAAATATGGTCTGACATTTTCTCAACACTTACTGGAATTTGGGGTCTTTGTTCCCAGGTCTGGAAAGATATCTACCTCCTATTCTCACAACAAGGTCTACAATGACAATTTTAGCCTTTATTATTGTTTCTGGCACAAACACTACTAAATGCTTCTTCTTCTTCTTCTTCTTCTTCTTCTTCTTCTTCTTCTTCTTCTTCTTCTTCTTCTTCTTTCTCTCTTCCTCCTCTTCTTCCTCCTTCTCCTCCTTCTCCTCCTCCTCCTCCTCCTTCTTCTTCTTTTTTAAGTCTCATTTTTCAGGGAAGATAAATCAACTGTAAAAGTATGCTATGAAAATGAACTTGGCAAATCAGGCCCTCTGGAAAGGAGCAGGGGTAGCTTTATTTTCCATTATCTCAGTGTAAAACAAATAGATTTATCCTTTTAAGATGTTCTTGTAAGGTCAGCAGGAGCACAGTGATTTAAACTATGGCCCTTGGCCGACTCCAGCCTAGAGCATGATCTAATCAGGCCTGGAATTCTCAAAGAAAGAAAAAAAAGAAAAAGAAAGAAAAAAGTGGTCTAGATCTGAGGGTTTCGAACTTATCTAGGTACAAGGAAGTTTTCCCTTTCTGCAGAAGCCTCCTGGGACTCTTCCAAAGGAAAATTGCTTCACCATGTCTTTTAAAGATTCTTTTGTTCTATGAAGTGAATGAGATTAAGTCTAGGCAGACCAGACCCTTTTATTTTCTTCATCCCTCTCTTGACAGACTCAGACCTTTCTTGGCTGGATGGCTTTGAAGAAAATGTTAGTAGCTGAGTGACCTTGCACAACACTTTTAACAAACCTGAGTGTGTTTCCTCAGTTGTATGGATAGAATCTGAAATCAAAACAACATGTAAAGGGATTAGCATGTCACCAGGCACATCTCATCAAGCCATTTAGCTGAGAAGCTATTAACTGACTAGGAGTGTAAGTACCCCAGTTAGAGGGGTTATATTCATTCAGATCTTGGCTCCATCGTTTGCTAGCTACAGGCAAGTTACTCACTCTCTCCCAGACACAATTTTCTCATCAGCAAAACAGGGTGATAATAGTATGTGTCTGGTACCTCATAGGGTCATTAGGAGGATTCACTTAAAAAATGTGCAGAATATGGCAAGGACATAGCAAATAGGAAGCAAATGATAGTATAATTGTGGCATTGAAAATGACAGCCACAACAATCATAGTTACTCTTACTGTTAGTTTCCAACAACTGTTTTGTATGCTTTGATTTAAGCAAAGCAAATCACTTCTAGTTAACTTATGAAAAAGTAAAGTTTATTGTATGGTTCTTTGACAGCTGACCAAATAGAGGGTAAGTTGAATGGTCAAGCTTCTCCAAGGAGCAAAAGTGCCCCCAGAAACTTAATTAATGTTATCTCCAAGGTGCTGCTATCAGAACAAACCAGTTCCATCAAGGTAGCCTCTTTGAGTCACTCTCCAGAGGAAGGTATACACTTTGACTTTCCAAACAAGACTAGGCCCAATGAGAAAGAGTAGTTATCCAAAGGAAAATCTAGGACCAAAATCAGGGGGCTGGGATTTTAGACAACCATAAACCACTAATGCCAACTATAATTATGACCACTCTTACTGCTAGTATTGATGTATACATAATAATAGCTGAAGTATTGGCTGTTAATATTATTGACTCAAGGGAGGACAAAGCAACCAAAACCACCAGTGCCAACAGTTCAACCTGAACTTCATGGGTACTGTGATTCCTAAATAATCAGAATAGCCACTCATCTAGCCTTCTTTATTCTTCTTTTGTGAAAACTAAGGCTTTTTTCAAATGTTTTTGTCTTTTGGGAAAAATTATAATGTCTCTGTGATTAAATGAAGATCTTCATTTTCTTATCTGCTTACTAAGTGTTTGACACTGTGTTAAGCACTGATATATTTCATCTCACTGTGTTGCTGGGTCAGCCCAGGAGAAATGATTCACCATTGTTAAAAAAAGTTCAGTGGAAACAATAAAAATTAATGTTGAAGCCATAATAATTTTTACAACTATTAATAATTAATAAGATGCTATGATAGTTTTTAATTTTGCAATATCACATCTTTACGTAATGAACCAGTCATTCAATTACCAGGACACACAATTAAATCCAGGCAGCTATTTGCCTGGGTTCATGCTACATAAACTTCCATGGGTGAGCAGCAGTTCAATCACCAATCAATGACGACAATTTGGAAGGTCTGCCCTTGTAGTGTATTAGTGATGAAACAGGATAAATAGATGCTGATGAAGACAGCTGATGTTTGTTCAATTAAGTGATTCAGAGCATAGAATTCCCAGGTGCTGTCACGCCATTTAAAAATTCTTTGGGATAATTGTGCTGCTTCTTCTCTAAACAGCATTAACTTTAAGAAATTGAATTGCCATTAGATTCTTTGGCTTAATCCATTTAGGGCTCATCTTTGAAACCGTTGTTTGTTTTCTATCTTAATGGAGAGCTAGTGTTTAAGAAAAGGCAATGCAAGATCCCTTGGATGAGGATTCCGTCACAGCGACTGCAGTGAGGGCTTGGGCTTCTCCTATCGGCCTTCATTTGGTTCCCTAAGCTTCTCTCTGAATGCAATCTTAGCAGTCCCAGAGTACTGCAACCCATCACGTGGAGTCCCAAATCTTTTGTGAGAGACACAGAGCTCTTTTCAATATGAAGATTGTGCTGTGAGCTGTTTTTCCTGGAGGGGTGATGAGTCCACACTGACTTTTCTATCCTCCATTGACATTTCTACTGTGCCCAGCGAAACACATTTGCAATCCCAGGAAGAGGGGACAGAGTTCTTTGCAGACCAGACTATGACAGAGAGGACTCATTCATCCCCTAACTATGCTTCATATTGTTGGCCCCCTTGATCACACCCAGAGGAAAGGAGAAGAAAAGCAGTAGTGACTCTAAAAGGACACACAGGATAAGACCACACAGGCTGCCACAGCCTTGCAGCTGCCTGGAGACGCATGGAAAGACTCCAGCAGGAGTTGTGGAAAGTCTTATTTCATTATGGTCCTGAAGGCATTTATGAAAGGAAAAAAATCTCCCAAAGAGTTCTCTCTCATCCTCCCTGGGGCTGCATGCTTGGTACTAAAGTATGTCCGCTGGCCTCAAATCCTGTCTATAAACTGTAGGGCACAGGGAAAGGAAGTGGGGAGCAGAGGGTGCTGGAGGCAAACATATTCTATTTAATTATTTTGCAAAGGTTTTAACCCTGCACCTTCTCCCTCATTTAATCCCTCTCCTCTCACAGATGTGTGTTAGCAAGCTGATCATCTAACTCAGACTGAAGTAGTTGGGTGAGGGAAGGGAACTGGAGAAATAGGATAGAGCCTGCTTTGAGGGTTGATAAAGAAGAAAAATGACAGTTATGATGGCATAAACCTGTGTAATCTTAGCACTAGGGAGGCTAAGGCAGGAGAATCATGAGTTCAAGGCCAGTCTGTGTTATATAGTAGACCGTGTCTCCAAAAAAAATTTTTTTTAAAAATTTTTTAAAAAGAACCATTCAAAGCCGGGCGTGGTGGCGCATGCCTTTAATCCCAGCACTCGGGAGGCTGAGGTAGGAGGAGCGTTGTGAGTTCGAGGCCAGCTTGGGCTACAACGTGAGCACAAGGCCTGCCTGAGCTACATAGTGCGACCCTGCCTCAAAAAACCAGGGCCGGGAGTTTGGCTCAGTGCCTTAAGCGCCTGCCCTGGCAGGCGTGAGGTTGTGAGTTCAATCCCCAGTGCCGCAAAAAAAAAAAGAACCATTCAGTGTGCATGGCTGGGCACTGTGTTAGTTTGAGTTCTGTTGGTTTAACAAATACCGAGATAATCAACTTTTAAAAGGCAGGGTTTCTTTTGGCTCAGTGTTTCAGAGGTTTTAGTCCATGGTCACTTGTCTGAATTACTCTGGGCCTGTGGTAAGGCAAAACATCACAGCAGGAGTCTAAGCAGAGGAGGCCTGCTCACCACAGAGTCAGGAGCAAAACAGAAAGATGGAGAAGCAGAGGAGACATGGTTTCAGTATCTCATTAGCGTAACCCTAATGGCTTAAAAACTCATACTAAGCCCTACTTCTTGAAGTTTTCACCACCTATGATTTGTCCAGGGTAAACTTCCAGAGCTGGGACACTTGCTCTGAGGCCCTTCCTGTCACATCAGCTTGTCTCTGAATCCTGTGGTCCTCTACCCTGGCTGCACATTACAATAATCAAGGCAGCTTTTAAAACTAAGGAGGCCTAGATTCTTTCCATGATAATCCAGTGAAATTAGAATCTAGGGGTAGAGAGCAGGCAAGGGTTCCAGGGTGGTTGTATGTGGGCCAGGGTTAAGATCCACTGAGACAAGGAATAGGGTACACTGCTGTTGGAGGGGACCAGAAGTATTCCTCTTTCCTCCCTCCAGTCAAGAAAAAGACCTTCTTACAGCCAGAGCTCCTTGTTGCCCCTCCGCCCTTTCCAAGACCAAGGTGAAGCCATTGTCTCTGCCCTGCTGAGCTCAGGGAGAGCACTGGGCCAGGGTCAGAAACAAGACTTGATTCCCCAGCCAAGAAGCCTACAGATTTATCTCTCATCTGCTGTGCCGAGATCATGAGCAGATTGGAGTGGGGGAATCCAAAGGGAACCAAAGGGGCACAGGATGAAATATGCGGTGAGCGCTCTGGGATGTTGGAAGCAAAGATTAGTGGAGGAGGAAAGGAGTAGAGTGGCCTCTCCACACCCATGGGTTCCGCATCCTTCAATTCAACAACTACAGATTGAAATATTTGGAGGGGGAGGGCCTGTACTGAGCATACACAAGATTTTTCCTTGTTATCATGCTCCAGACAAAAACAGTGCAATTGTTATTTACATTGTATTGGGGTATTATAAGTAACCTAGCCATGATTTAAACTACAAGGGAGGGTATGGGTGAGTTCCAGGCAAATGATATATCACTTTACAAAAAGAACTTGAGCATCAGGCATTTGCACATCCTTGGGGATGGGGTGTTCTGAATCAATTCCCTGCATTCCTGAGAAAAAGAGAGAGGAGGTACCAAGAAGTGGGAGCCAGGTCCTCTCTTCTAGTAGGGTCCAAAGAGACTCCACAGGTAGACAAGTTTGATCCTGCTACTCTAGAATAGAAGAAACAATTTTCTCCTAATGGGGACAGGTGGATGTTGGTTTTTGATTTACTCAATTAATCTCACACCTGGGCTTTACGACTGTTCTCTCTCCTTATCACCTCCAAGCCACTCCTTCTCCTTTCTCTACGGGACTGGATGATCTTTGCTTCTCAGCTGCATAGCTTCTTATCTTCCCATCAAAATCCTCCAGGCCTCCTGCTGTCCACAGGATCATGACCAAGTGCATTAACATAGCTAAAAATCCCTGTAAGTCTGTTGCCTCCCAGCCTTTCTGTTTCTCAAACAAACTGATTTGATCTGCCCTGACCTTCTGCACAGACTAGTCCTTCCTCCTGAAACTCTCTTTCACTCTACTTTTTATTCATCCTTCAGGACACAAATAGGCACCGCTTCCCTTCTATGAATTCTTCTCTGATTTCCCCCAAAGTATGCAAGTGCCTACTTTATCTTTTATACTGCATTATAAATGCTTGTTTCTTAGTCTGCTTCACTTTAGATGTAACCTCCCAGAAGAAGAAAATATTACTATGCTATTTCTAGTACCTAGCTTAGTCTTTTGTGGGAAAAATGTCTCTAACTTTGGGGGGAAAAATACTAAAAAAAAAAAAGGTAGGTTGAGAATAGCCCCATCTAAATGTATCTGCTTTTCATCAACAGAAAAATCCCCAATGCTTTGCACAGCATTCTAAAATCAGAGGTCCAGATATGACTTCAGGACTTTGTAAGGACCTCATAAACTCAGTCTCTAAAAGGCTAGAAAAGTCATAAATGAATAAGGGCACAATTGAGGAAAGCAAACCTCAAAGAAGTTTGCAAGCCAGTGCCAAGCCAGATGGTAACTCCAGCCTGGATTTGCCTGGAGCCCAGCGTCTTTACTACAGCACTGCACTCTGCCTCTGGCGGGGTCTCCTGGCTCTGGGTGGAACATGTGCCCCCTGCAAACACAGGTGTACTTACTAGGCCCCTGTGCAGAAGAAACAGAATATGCGCAGAATCTGAAACCCTGCTTATTCCAGGACCTCATAACATCCGTCAAGTGTCCACATTCCACAGCCCCAACCTACTAGTACTTTCTCACCAGATGGCTTTTCCCATTGGAAACCTCGTTTCTCTGCGGTACTGATGAGGGACCACATCCATTCTTCCCCAGAAAGGTGGCTGCATCAAAGCAAGAAGAGAGTCTTAAGAGTAGGTTTTATCCAATGATTCCTGAAATCCAAGACAGCTTTCTGTTCAGTGCCACCTCCCCAGACCACTCTGTTTTACATTTAACTACTATCTAGATTTGAAGTCAAAAGATTCCAATTGGAACACTGGGTCTGCACCTTGAGACCTATGTAGCCTTGGAAATGTCACAACTCTGAACCTCATGCTTTTCCTCTGTGAAATGGAATTGTATTTGTCCAATGGAGTAGTTGTGAAGAGGTAGCTTCCAAGACATGGCAGGTTTTAGAGGCACCAAATATAACTGGGAAGTTTGTATACTGCATATAAAAGCTAGTAGAGGACAGAAGCTGGCCTTGCTTCTTGACCAAGGTACATGCTTACAGATACATCCACCTAAAGAGGGCTTGTACAATCTGACCCTAAAAATAGTCTTAGCAGGGCTTGGTACATGTTAGGTCTCAGTAAACACTGATTGAATCTTAAATTCTTTATTATCCACACAGAGAGAAAGCAAGAACTATTGTTGCTGAAATAGCAGTCATTTGCATATACTTCCCCTGGGTGATAATATAGCAGAATAGCTAAAAACAAAACCTTTGGCGTTGGTCTGGGGTTTGAGCCCCAATTCTGCCACTAACAATGCTGAATGATCATAAGCAAGATGCATAACCTCTCTGAATTTCAGATTCATCATCTATAAAAGGGGAATAATTTGGGAGAATTAATGGTGACCATTGTAATTACTATCTCCTGAATACCTCATGTTTCAAGTGTTCTGAGATGTAGCTTTATGGGGAAATAGACCCCAGATCACCAGAGGTAATCAAACATTCATTATTGTAATTGGTATTTATTAAAGTCCTAATGCGTTCTAGGCTCTGGAGAGTTTGTATCATCTAATGAGAATTTCCTGTTTGCCAGATAATGTGCTAAGTACTTTATCCACATGATCTCATTTATACCCACAACTACCCTATGAGACGGAGTCTGTTATTACTTACCTGAGGGGAATTTAGAAACCAGTTAAGAAGGTGGTGAATTAATGCTCAAAATCATATGAGTACACACTAAACAAGTAAGAACAAATTACTTTTTTTTAATACCAGGTTTTGAATCCAATGCCTTCACACTGAGCTACATGCTCAGCGCTTTTTCAGTTTTTAATTTTTATTTTGAGACTGGGTCTAAATTGCCCAGACTGGGATCAACCTTGTAGTCACCCTGCTTCAGCCTCTCAGCGCTCTGAAATTCCATGTGTACAGCACCATGCTCTGGTTAAGGCTACATTTTAGAGGAACACAGCTACATAGCTATACTTTTTCTGAGTGAGGTGGTAGCTAGGAAATGGAGTTAATTGTTGGAGGCAACTTAGAGGCCCGTGTCTAGGGAGTTTGTTATAAATAGATAATGAAATGTTACACAGCAATCTGAAACAATAATTCACACCTAGGACTGGGAATTTATCTCAAAAACCCCGTCCAACTGAAAAAGTGAGCATTAGGGTAAGATTTGCAGTAACACAACAACACAAAATAATATTGCCAAATTCTAGGGTGATCCCTATGTGGCTTCATTCATCTAAAGATCCATTATGGATCTCTATGGGCAGCACCAGAATCAGCCATTCATTCTGGATATTACCAGCTAGCACACACCAAAACCAATGATAAATAAAACAGGGACCCTCTCCCCAAACTGCCATGGTCCAGGGTGGGTTCTGTGAATTAAACTTTTTTGCTAGAAAATTATCTCTGTGCACATATCGGCTTCCTCTCATAATTATTCCTTTGGGTGGAAGCTTCATTTTTCTCTCCCGAATGTGCTCTTATATAATGAAAGTAACTAAGGCCTGATCAAAGGAGAGAGTGACATTAGCTGAGAATGCCTAGTCATTCTAAAGAAACTAATTAATGTAATACTTAATAACTACTATCTTGTTCTGGTTGTTCAATTAAAAGGAGCTTCCTGGGAAAAGAAAAATAGACTAAGCATTCTGTTTAAGTAACTGGTCTACCTTCAACCCCAAGTAGGGCACTAAACAGCACAGCCTAATTTGTGTGTGTGTGTGTGTGTGTGTGAGAGAGACATATCTAAATCTTGGATCTGCAAATGCTGGAAGACTGAGACTTCCTCCAGCCTCTCTCTAGTTACAAAAACCTCTTGGTTTCTGCCAATGTTACTTGACTGTCAAACTCTTCACATCTTAGCAGTACGTGGGGTGAAGGCATTCCCTAAGTTAGACCCAGGACTAGTACATACACTACCTGCACAAATTCCCAGGCAGTGGAAAGACCTTTGCCCTCCATCTTTTCACATAACTCGATTCTTGACTCCTCAGAGATAAAGAGCACTTGATCATCATCTATCGCCTCCAAAATGTAGTCACACAAAAAAACAAGGACAAATGCTTCAGTGCACAGTAATTTATTGTCTCCATGGGAATATTTGGGACTTTGAGCAGGTTGGTTCAGAACTCAAACATAAGCTTTGATTGGTGCCATTTAAGAGACAATGGGACCTCAGTGATATGGAAAGCAAAGAAATTTAAAGTCAGGATCCATCAAGATGGATTCATTTGAAAGGGGAAACAAATGGGCAGTGACCAAAAGAAAGCTCAGAGATGTGGCTAGGGTTGGGATGTGAGGTGAGAGATAAAGCATTAGGCGAAACCACCAGAACAGAACAAGACATTCTTGGCTTCCAGTTTGAGTGAAGAGGAAGTCACTATGTTCTTTTGAATAGCCTTGGGCAACATAAAGACCACTGGGTTCTACATAAACTCAGTAATGGAAATGCTACCCTCACTGCATTGGGACAGTACCCGCCTTTTCCTATGCACATGGATTTCACACATTGCATTTAGATTTCTAGAAAGCCAAAGACAGCAGGACAAATAACCCTCACTGACTTGACCCCATTCTTCAGATAGGAAAATAGTCCAAGGGAGAGAAAGCAACTTGCTCAAGTGTAAAGACATTATTTGAGCCTGAGGAGCTTAAGAATCAGTTGCTGTCTTCCTTTGCTTGGTCCCCTATTATTCAAAAAAGAACAGGTTTCTATATCGTATATCACAGAATGTGTTCATTGATTTCCAAAATGAGAAAACAGAACCTGCACCCTTCACCATTGAATGCCTCCACCTAACCAAATTTTCAGGGCTTCAACACCAGACACCAGACTCCAGGATAACCCCTGCAGGTAGCAGACGGTGCAGATGGTAAGCACTACTTCCTGGTGACTCAGAGACTTGGAATTTAGAAAAAAGTCTCAATGAACAAGGCGTGGAAGGGCTGCCCTAGGGCCATGGCTGCCAAAGATAACCAGATAAAACGCATCCTTTGTCTGGAAATCCACATGTCACTTTTTGGAGGCAATTCCAGGTGCTGTTTGTATCACCAATCTCAGCCTTTACTTCTCTGTCCCTCCCATGTTGGACAGGGAGTCAAGAACTCTAGATGAATCTATCATTGTCTTTCTCTTCCCTCCACTTACTATAGGAGGAACTGTTGTGTGTTCACTTTCTCCTATAGATTCGTAGGTAGGTTTTATTTCTAGTCTCTCTTGACATACGATTTTGGTCTGGTCAAAAGAATATGAGGGGTGGTGATGTATCTTTCTTTCTTCCATGGCTGGACCATAATACACTCTGTGAAATCTTCTCTCTCTTTCTCTTCTACTCATCTGGCAGCAGAATGGAGGACAGAGCCACAGATGAAAAGATCACATGTCCATGAGTCACCATTGAAAAACAGCTAATCATGAACACCCATACTATTTCGAAAGTGAAAAATAAATATTTTGCTGATTTCAACTATAGAAATGTCAGGAAAATTTGTTATAGCAGCTAGTCTACTTTGACTAATACTATTCATTACTGTTTTCCAGAAATGATCATTTAAAGTGAATTTAAGACAGAATAATCCTTTGGCTTCAAGCATCTTTCTATTTATCATAAAACAATCTAGAGAATAACGGATGGCAGAAAATATTTGCAATATATCTTGTAGTCAAACAGCTATTATGAATAAAGAACACAGCAAGTTCTAAATATAAAACCAGAAAAATTATCAAAGATATAAACATAATTCACAATATTACAAATGGCTAGTACATGTATAAAAAGATGTTCAACTTCATTAGTATCTGGGAAATGCAAATTAAAATAGCAATGAGGTAATTTTTCACGGATGATATTAGGATAGATTTGATTAGCTTATCTTTTTTTATTAGCTTATTTTAACAATTTTCAAAGTAGGCAAATGTTTGGTGGAAAAGAACACTTCCAGATAGTTTTAGTAAGAATGTAAATTGCTACAATCTTTTGAACATTAACCTGATTCCACCTATCAAAACACAAGATGTGCTATCAAAATGAAAAATATATGTACTCTTTGGTTCAGAATATTTGTAAATGTTCTAGGTATATTTATATAATGGCAGAAGGTTATATGTTAAAGGATTATTAATTACAGTATTACTTGTAATATTAAAAACTCACCTTAAGAATAGCTATCAAGGGCTGGGGATTCAGCTCAGTGGCATAAGCCCCTGGCTGGCAAGCGCAAAGTCATGAGTTTGATCCCTGGTATAAAAAAAAAGAATAGCTATCAATGTGAAAATGGTTAAATAAATTATGGTGCATTTACATGGACCACAGGAAACATTATTTAGCTTTTAGGAAATTGTAGAATCTGTCATCCAAATGAAAAAGGCAAAGTTTAGCAGTATCAATTAGTCTATATGAATATAAAACAGTTTACTAGGAAAGTTTCCATTGCTTTTGAATTCCGCTAATGCCCTGTCTTAGTCATTTTCTGCCTTTCTGAAACACAATAAATGACACTGCAGCTTAAAGGAGAACACATTTATTTTGGCTCACATTTTTAGTCCATATTTCACTGACTCCGAGGTATGGTAAAAGATCGGGCACAAGCAAGCTGCTCTCCTCATGGCTTCCAGGAGGCAGCGAGCCAAGGGTGGAACCAGGGAAGGAGGCCACGCCCCAGGGATTTGTCCCTTCTGACCAGACCTTGCCTCTTAATGGCAAGTTTGCTACAGCACTCCCATAATCCGAACACCACTCAAAAGTTCCACTTGTGAGCACATGAGGCCTTGGGGAGATGTCTAGATATTGAAGTAGTGAAGACCCCCGAGATGAGTAAAACTCACGGAGCGCCCAAAGAATTTGAAATGGAGCGTTTATTGCCTGGCCAGGCGACGCAGTCTCACTTAAAGCCAATCCGAGACTGCGTGCCTCTCTGTGGCTTGGAGGGGCTTATAAAACATTAGAACAAAGAGAGGAGGAGTTTTGCTAACGTGGGTACAAAAGTAGATTACATTGGTTAGTATTTTAAAGATCTCTTGCATCCATTGGAGGAATTGTCTTTGGGAGGGTCTAAAGCCG
>RJWM01046362.1:0-12378 GCA_004363535.1 Dasyprocta punctata
TCATTCAAAGTGTCTTTGCTCTATAGTGAATGACAACCTACCTTGATATGTAAGCAAGTTGTAACCTAATATAAGAGTATATATCTGTAACCAAGCAACTGAATTTCATCCAATCACAGCAATCAAGCTTCAGCCATCACAAGTTGTCAACTGATCAAAACAGGCCTGTATTACATAAACACCAACTTTAACCTATCAGGTTGTTTCTGTATTATCATTTCCTTTTCTCTAGCTAAAAATATAGCCTGTGTATGTGGTGAGTTAGGGTATTCTGAAACATCTTCAGACTACAGTGCTGTCTATCTCTACAACGTTTTTCTTAAGAAAAAAATAAATGTAACCAGCAATAGCTTCTCTTTTAACAAAGGTAACGATGGGACTCACTATGGCAGAATAGGAATACCTGGCTGCTGCTTTCAGCTGTGTCATGATGGGCTGTGGCACACTCCATGGAATCTCAACTGTGCTTGGATTCCTGTTTTATAAACCATGAGATATTGGCCAAAGAATACTTAAATAAACTGGGAGGGAGGGTCTATTTTTTTTTCAATTCTGTATATATTCTAGATAACAGTCCTTTGTCTGAGAAATAGCAGGCAAAATTTTTTCCCACCTTTAGGTTGTCTGTTCACCCTCTTGGTTATTTCTTTTGCTATGCAAAACCTTTAAATAAGATCCCAGTTGTCAATTCTTTGTAATAATGCTTGTATAATCAAGGTTTTGTTCATGAGGTCTTCGCCTACACCAGGGTCTTCAAGAGTTCTACCTGTTCTCTCTTCCAGCAGATACAGTGATTCTGTTTTAATATTTCAATCTTTGATCCATTTTTATTTTGGTTTAGTGCATGGTGATAGACATGGGTCTAATTTTAGTCTTCAACATATGGGAAGCCAGTTTTTCCAGCAAAGATGGTATCCTTCTTCCAGTAAATGTTTAGCCCCTTTGTCAAAAATAAGGTGGCTGATTATATCTGGAGTTGTTTCTGCATCTGAGATGAATACTTGCTTCTCAGATCAAAAAATACAAATGGCAAATAAATATATGAATAAAATTTCAACATCACTGGTCATTGGAGAGATGCAAATTAAAACAACAATAGAAAGTCATCGCACTCCAGAAAGAATGGCTATTATCAAGAAATCAACCAATAACAAATGCTGGTGGGGCTGTGGGGGAAAAAGGAACACTCTCCCTGTTGGTGGGAGTGTAGACTGGTGCAATCATTGTGGGAATTAATGTAGAGATTCCCCCAAAAATCTAAAACTAGAGGTTCCATTTGACCTAGCTATTCCCTTCTTCATAGCTTCCCAAAAGAGTTAAAAGCATGACTCAGCAATACTTGCACACCCATGTTTATAGCAGCACAGTTTGTAATAACTAAATCCTGGAAACAAAGCTCATCAATCTATAAATGAATACAAAAATGTGGGTTTTCTTAATACAATGAGTACTACTTGACCATAAAGAAGGATAAACTTGAGATATTTGTAGCTAAATAGATGGATCTTGAGACCATAATCTTAAGTGAAATAAATTGGACAGGCATATCAATATCACATTGTCTTTCTGGTGTGAGAAAATGAAAGTGGAAATAAGAGCCAAAGTATGTACTAGGAATATGAAATAGGAAAAATATTTTTGAAAGGAGAGGAACTAGAGAGGGGGAAGGAGGAAAGGAAGGAGGCAAAAAATGAAAAAAGGATAAAAGTGAAACAAAGTTTTATAAATAAGGACTGGAGGAGGAGTGGGAGGAAAGTTAGGGGAACGGGGAAAAAACAGAAGTACCAAGATATATCATGAAATTCCCTATGATGAATGTGGTCAATATGTATAACTAAATTGTACCAATAAATTTAACAATTAAGAAAACTACCCTCTAAAACAGGGTTGTCGTTAAGTATTAAATGAACAGCAACAAAGAGAATAGTTAAACCATCTCAGAGATGATTTTTTTTTTTTTTTTTGGTACCAGGAATTGAACTCGGGACCTTATGCTTGCCAGGAAGGCACTTATGCTACTTAACTTTATCCCCAGCCCCATGACTTCTAACTTTTTACATGTGCCTTTGTGTGCGTATGTGTAAATTCCTATTTTATTCTCCAGTCAGGATAGTGAGCTAAGCTAAACCTGGTTAGAATAGGTACACCTGGGTGGCAGATTCTAGGACTTGGGGGAGGGGGAGTAAAAGGAGACACTTCTAAGCATATCAAGTTGGTGGAATAATATAGAACAACCCAGCTACTGCTATGATCCAAATGTGCAGTCCACAGGTAGCCAAAGTCAAGTCAAAGCCCACAGAAAGTATAAAAAATTCTAGGAAAGGAGGATGGGAGAAGGCTGGGCAGCAAGTTCAAAAGCAAACATAGCAAAAAGAAATCAATGGTCAGTGTGTCTGGTAAGACACAATCAGGGTAAGGAGATCATGAAAGGGTGCTATCTAGTCCAGTGGGTTAAAAAGAAAGCCCATTTTAGATATGAAATCGTTGAAAATAAATGGTCCAGAAAGTATCAAAATCACCCACCTGTTTTTTCACACGTTTAGACTTTTTGTGATCCTTAAAGAGGTTCAGTCATAATCGAAAGCAGTCAGCATTGCCACAATTCTAGATCAACATTAAGTACTCTGCATCTTTCTAAGAACCAGTTTGTGCAAAAAAGAAAGAAGAGGGAGAGGAGGGATAAGAGGCAGATGAAGAGGAAAAAAACAAGTCAACAGTGAAGGGGTAGAGGAGGAAAGCCCAGAAGCACTCTAATGCCCAGGGAACTAGGGTTAATACTCTGGTCATGCCTTTTCTAGAGCAGAGAACATGAGACAAAGACTTTCTTAAAGACTATGTCCTTTCTACAATGGGTCCAGAACTCTTCTCCCTCACCCTGCCTCCAGAAACTGCATAGGCATCTTCCTCAGTTTGTCTCTCGAAGCAGAAACTAGGCCTCCAGGATGCATGAGTGAGCCCAAGTGGCCATCCGATGTGGCTTTTCCCACGGGTTTTGAGACTGACACCTTGACATACAGACTGGGTGTTTGTGTGGGTGGAAGACAGAACTCTCTTCACATGAGCAGAACTGGAGATAAAATAGCATGGGACATGAGCCATGGTCTGAGCATTGGAGTGAATTGGAGACATTGGAGACTGGGCACCCAAGGCCTAGGGTTTGGAGTCCTTGATGCCACATTCTGGCACAGAACTAAAAGGAACCTGAGAATTCTAACTGAGCCTAAACCCTAACTGCATCCCAAGGCAGAACAATAGAGCTTATTTTTTACATTTAAAATGACCTTAGTTTATAATTTCTAAATAATCTACTTACTTGTTTAAACAGCATCAACCCCTGTGTCCTTTCATCCTTTTTTTTTTTTTTTTTTTTTTTTGTCTTTTGAAGCATGTAATTGACCTGTTCTGACCTCTGTGTCCACCTCCACCTCCATGAGGGTCAGAAGTAGTGTGAAGTGTACCGACAACTGACAGCAAGAAAGAGGTCCCAGAGTGAAAAGTCAAGGGCCTTCACCAAAAAGAGTAAGAACAATTCCATAAAGACTAAGCACAGTAGCACACACCTGTGATCTCCACATTCTCAGAAGCTCAAACAAGAGGAGCAGAAGGTCAAACCCCAGCCTGGTCAACTTAGCAATTTAGCAAGACTTTCTTTCAAAATAAAAGGGGCAATGGCAAAGGATATAGCTCAGTACAAAGGACCTGAGTTCAATCCCCAGTACCACACACACACGCATGCACGCACGCACACGCACACACACACACAGACTATGATTGTTAATTTTGGTTTCAGATTTGTGTGACTCTAAAATTATTCTTTAAAAAACATTGAGAAATAAATGTGTAATATTTTTACTTGATATTCATGAATTTTATTGAAATTAATTTTGACTTATTTACAAGAGGAAAATCTTTCAAAAGTGATATTGTGTGAATAATAAGTAGAAGTAGGGTTTAAGATAATAGTTTAGCCAACAGTCTAACTCCAGATAATATTCATTGCAAATATCTATGTTCTCTAGAATAAATAAATCAAGAAAAATCCTTACATAGACCTTAGTATTAAGACACAGAGAGACAAACCATAGGCTATCGCAAAGACACAAGGGATCATTTTAACTACTGAAAAACAACTGCAGCGCAGTAAAAATTATGTGAAACGATACAGTCTGTTGGAAGCTGATGATTTATTGGGGAGGAAATCAGTTATTAAAAGGAAAACCAAGGTTGCTATCAAAAGACAGGAACTGATTTTTAAAATATGTAAAAAAAAATTCAGAAGGAGACCATCAGACTCCACTACACTTTTAAATATACATACTGTACAAATTCCAGAGGCTTTGCCTATTCCCTCAGAGCATTTGCCATGCAGCCAGCATCTCCATTAGACTTTGACCCACAAGGGTTTCCTAGAGCAAAGACAAACAAGGATTGCTGGGCCTTGGGGGTGTGGCCATAGACATAATTGAAAGTGAGTAAATTATGATTTCTCTGAAGAATGGTGACTGTCCCCAGTGTGTTATTATGTTGCTTTCCCTTCACTGAGTGTAGATAAATACGACTTTCTCACAACCATCCCTAAGTGGTTGACAGGTGTGCTGTCGGTTGGCACAAGGTCAGGAAGACAGGAGGCAAGTGGGGAGATAAATGTAGGCAGTGCTTTCAAATGAATTCATGCCATTCTCTGCATAGTTTTCAAGAGCGCACTGAAATGTCCAGGGGTGTCAGGCTTGTCAATATCTTACAGACAATGCCCTTGCTGTATTATGATGGAGCCCCAGCTTGAGAAGAGGACAAGGAATCAGGAAGCTATTGTCCTGTGTCAGGTTCTGCCCCTGGGAAGATGTCAGAATGGCTTGATCTTAGTAGCATGGTTCTCTCTGCTTTGGTGAGCTGCATGGCATATGATAGCAGAATGAGGTAGAGCCTTAGGTTACCATTAGAAGATCACAACTTGTGATAATGCTACAGGAACTTGAGATCTTAGCTTAGTCAAGGGTGTTGAGGTCTGGTTTTATCTGCAAGGCTCTGTTCATGTGAGATACTTTTCAGAATGCAAGCATGAAACACACACAAGAAAAATTGCTCTGTCTGAATTGGGCCAAGGGCACAGAACTCACCAGCATGGCTCCTCCTCACTTTTGCTGCCACTGTTCCTGAAGGAGTGGAAGGAGGCAGGGTTAGAACCATGTGGAAACTACTGTTTCATGGAGGAGAGCCTTGACTGAGGAGGTGCCATTCAGTGGCATGTCGCTAGTTAATGCAAACCTGTGAGACACACCTAGGGCTCCTGATTTCTGGTCTAGTAGTCACTGTAGACACCAGGCAATGCCTTTCATGAAGATTGGCAGAGACCGGAGGCACAGTCTTGCTTTCTGAAATGAATCTGGTTCTAGCCAACTAGAATGGCCTCCAGCTATAAATAATTAGAAATCTAGGTAGAATATAATAAATATTGATTTAAAGATAAAGTTGAGCTCGTAAGAAAAAAAGGGTAATTATATTAATTTGCTAAGGCTGACAAAACAAAGTACCAGTGTACCAAAAGTACCAACTGACTGGCTTAATCAATAGATATTTACTAACAGTTCTGGAGAGTGAAAGCCCAAGTTCGAGGTGTCAGCAGGGTTAATTTTTTCTTACATCTTTCTTCTTATCTCGGGATGGCTATCTTCCTTCCCCTTGTACATGTCTATGTCCAAATTTCTTACTCTTATGAAAACGTATCAGATTAAGATCTGTTTATGAAGTCAGATTAAGGTCATCTCTGTTGATATTATTTTAACTGAATTGTCTCTTTAAAGACACTATCTCAAAAAAACATTTCAATTCTGAGAAACTGGAGATCAGAACTTCAATTTATGGATGGGGGTCTGCGTTTCAGTCTTTAATAGTGATTTCTTGGTACCCAAATATCGAGAGAAAATAAAGTCAAGACTGTTAGTATGTTTGATCTGCTGTAGCAGATGCCCTCAATAGAACAGAGGGTTGAACATCTGAGTATCAAAGACTTTGAACCTCCAGGGAGATAAGAGATGAGGTCTTGAGCCAAGCCAAAGGAGAATGTAGAACTGATGTCTTCACTGTAATCCCAGTGAAAAGCAGGTCTAGGAGCAATGTATTATTATCACATGGCAATGACAATATAGTTTATTTTAATCTTAATGGAATGAAGGAGGAGGTTCCATAAGAATGTGTAAACATGAACATGTGCCTCTTATAAGTTTGGGCTTAATTTCATACTATCAGCAGATTTGAGTTTAGAATTATTAACAAGGTATTGCCTTGATTTAATGATCTGTGGTCTAGAACACTTTACGTAAGACTGTTCATGAAATATGATACATCTTACTTTTTTGTCATAGCAGAAGTGTGCATGTGTAAATATTGAATAGATTTTTAACTACAGTGTCAATTTTGTTAATGGTTATATTGTACACCCATTAGCTGTTCTATTCATTCTCTAATTAAAACTAACACTTTCAGTAATTGTCTTAGTTACTTCTCTTGTTGCTGGGATGAAATACCCAACAACCACAAGTTAAAGGAAGAAAGGTTTATTTTAGCTTAGTTTGTAGAGGTCACATTCCATAGTCAGCTGGCTCCAAGGCAGAGTGATATGTCAGAGGGGTATTGAAGAGTGGAAACTGTTCATGGCATGGTAGCCAGAAGGTAGCACTAAGCAGCAAACAGCAACCTCCCTTTCCCTTTTATCCCATCAAGACTACAAACTTTTGGGTGATGCCATCTACTCTCAGGGTGGGACTTCTATTATCTATACCCAGATCTATGGTAAACCAATTTAGTGGACTAATTCAGTACCACACTCCCTTAATCTCAATATCACTCCCTAAATCCAACTATTTCCAAAAAGCCCCATCTATGACCACATGAGGTTTGTGGGGGGATATCCAGATTCAAGTCATAAAAGTAATCATTACTTTCTTAATAAAATGTCTGTTTAATCCAAGTTTTAAAATTTCATTGATATTCTGTTGCTTATATTCTATTATGATCCTTTATATCCCTGAACTCTAACATTAATTATTTTCCCTTTCCATTTGTTTTATTTAAGTGAAGAAAAGAAAAAAAAAAGACATGTATAACAAAGACAACAAGCAAAAGAGACAAACAAACGACGAGAGTAAATACACAACAGTAACACTGCAGGTTTACAAAACTGAATGATAGAAACTTGACAATGGTTGCAATATTGCATATCATTATCTTTAAAATGGTTACTTACATTAACAGATATAGACATGTAAAATTGATCTAATCATATGAGTATTAATTGTTCTTTCTCAATAACTAAAACATTCAGCAGTGTGTTCATTTTAGTTATCTTACATATACATATATACAAGTTTTTATCTTTTCCTCATTCCTTTTCTCTTTCCGCCTTTTCCCTTCCCAATTACTTTTGCTCTTTGAGCTGTTTTTTACCCTTACGTAGTATTTATTATAGATTTTGGATCATATATACTTTTCCATTTCTTACACTAGGGAGACAATACAGTCTTTACACATGTGGGTTTGATTTATCTCACTTATAAGTGTGGTCTCAAGTCGTGACCATTTACTTATAAAAGTCTCAGTGCAATCTTTCTTAATAGCTGAGTAGTACTCCATTGTATAAAAATACCATATCTTTTTTATCCATTCTTTGATTGATGGGCATTTGGGTTGTTTCCAAAATCTGGCTATTACAAACTAGGTTGCTATAAACATGGGTGCACAGATATCACTGTGGTATGATATTTTCAATTCTTCTGGGAAAATGCCCAGAAGAGGGATAGCTGGGTTGAATGGGATCTCTAATCCTAGCTTCTTGAGGAAGCTCCACACCGACTTCCACAATGGCTGCACCAGTCTACACTCCCACCAACAGTGTAGAGGAGTTCCTTTTTCCCCACAGCCCCTCCAGCATTTGTTGTTGCTTGATTTTCTAATCTTGGCCATTCTTTCTGGAGTGAGATGGAATCTCAGTGTTGTTTTAATTTGCATTTCCCGAATGACCACTGATGTTGAACATTTTTTCATATATTTATTTGCCATTTGAATTTCTTTCTCTGAGAAGTGTGTATTCATCTCAGATGCCCATTTTTGGATTGGGCCCTTGAATTTTAGGGGCCTGATTTCTTTTAATTCTTTATATGTTTTAGATAAAAGTCCTTTGTCTGATGGACAATTGGCTAAGATATTTTCCCAGTTCGTGAGTTTTCTTTTTACGCTGTTGGAGATTTCCTTTGACATGCAAAAACTTTTTAGTAGGATGAGATCCCAGGTGTTGATTCTGGGGAGTGTTTCCCGTGCAATATGATTTTTGTTCATGAACTCTCTGCCTACTCTTATGTCATTGAGGTTTTTACCTACTCTGTCTTCTAGTAAGTTTAGTGTCTCTGTTTTCATATTCAGATCTTTGATCCATTTTGACTTTATTTTAGTGCATGGTGATAGGCATGGATCTAGTTTTAGTTTATGGCATATGGAAAGCCAGTTTCTCCAGCACCATTTGTTAAAGAGGCTGTCTTTCTTCCACTGTACATGTTTGGCCACTTTGTCAAAAATAGGTGGCTAAGTGTGTTTGTTATTGTGACTGCATCTCCTAATCTATTCCATTGATCTTCAGATCTGTTTTGATTCCAGTACCATGCTGATTTTATCACAGTAGCTTTGTAGTATAGTTTCAAATCAGGGATTGTGATGCCTCCTGCCTTTCCTTTGTTGCCCAGAATTGCCTTTGCTATTCTAGGCCTTTTCTGGTTCCAAATGAATTTCAGGAATACTTTCTCTAGCTCTGTGAGGTAGGCAAGTGGTATTTTGATTGGGATTGCATTGAATTTGTATAATAATTTTGGGAGAATGGCCATTTTCACGATGTTTGTTCTTCCTATCCATGAACAGGGAATATCTTTCCATTTTCTGAAATCTTCTTCAATTTCCTTCTTTAGAGTAATGTAATTTTCACTGTATAGATCTTTTACTTCCTTTGTTAGATTGATTCCTAAGTATTTCATTTTTTTGGATGCTATACTGAAGGGTGTGGTTTCCCTTATTTCTCTCTCAGTGACTTTGTTGTTTGTGTACAGGAATGCCATTGATTTTTGAGTGTTCACCTTGTATCCAGCTACATTACTAAATTTGCTTATTACTTCAGAAGTCTTCTAATGGATTTTTGGGGTCTTCTATGTAGAGTACCATATCATCTGCAAATAATGATAATTTCACTTCTTCCTTTCCTATCCTTATTCCCTTTATTTCTTTCTCTTGTCTAATTGCTCTGGCTAATATTTCCAGAACTATATTGAATAAGATTGATGATAAGTGGACATCCTTGTCTTGTTCCTGATTTTAGGTTGAAAGTTTTCAGTTTTTGTCCATTTAGTAAGATGTAGGCTGTTGGTTTATGATATATGGCTTTTATCAGGTTGAGGTAGAGACCATCTATTCCAATTTTCTGTAGGGTTTTGATCATGAATGGGTGTTGGATTTTGTCGAAAGCTTTTTCTGCATCTATTGAGATGATCATGTGGTTCTTGTCCTTGGCCCTGTTGATATGGTGTATTACATGTATTGATTTGCGTATGTTGAACCATCCCTGCATTCCTGGGGTGAATCCCACTTGATTGTGGTGTATAATCTTTCTGATGACTTGCTGTATTCTATTTGCCAGTATTTTATTGAGGATTTTTGCATCTATGTTCATTAGGGAGATTGGCCTGTAATTTTCTTTTTTGGTTGGGTCTTTCTCTGGTTTTGGTATGAGGGTAATACTTGTCTCCAGGAATGAATTAGGGAGACTTGCTTCCCTTTCAATTTCATTGAAGAGTTTGAGGAGTGTTGGCTTTAAGTCTTCCCTAAATTTCTTATAGAACTCAGCAGTGAACCCATCAGGGCCCAGGCTTTTCTTTGTTGGTAGGGTCTTAAATACATTTTCCATTTCATTAGCTGAAATTGGGTTATTCAACAGCTTTACATCTTCTTGATTCAGCTTTGGTAATTCATAGGTTTCTAGGAATCTGTCCATTTCTTCTGTGTTATCAAATCTATGTGAGTAAAGGTTTTCAAAGTAGGTGTTCATGATCTCCTGTATTTCCACAGGGCCTGTAGTTATTTTACCCTTTTCTTATTGCATGAATCTGAGTTTTTTCTTTCCTCTTCTTGATAAGGTTGGCTAGGGGCTTATCAATTTTATTTACTCTTTCAAAGAATCAACTCTTCGATTCATTGATTCTTTGTATTGTTTTCTTATTTTCAATTGCATTAATTTCTGCTCTAATCTTAATAATTTCCTCCCTTCTTTGGGCTTTGGACTTGACTCACTCTTCTTTTTCTAGAAGTTTGAGGTGAAGCATTAGGTTGTTTATGTGTGTTCTTTCCGTTTTTCTGATATGAGAGTTTAGTGCTATAAATTTCCCTCTGAGGACTGCTTTCATTGTATCCCACAGGTTCCGGTAATTTGTATTTGCATTTTCATTCAATTGTAGATATTGTTTAATTTCTTCTTTAACTTCTTCTGTGATCCATTGGTTATTTAGGAGGGTATCATTTAATTTCCATGTGTTTATACAGTTATTGTAGGTTTTTTTGTCATTCATTTCCAATTTTACTGCGCTGTGGTCAGATAATAAGCATGGAATTATTTCAGTTCTCTTGCATTTACTTAAGCTTGTTTTGTGGACCAGTATATGATCTATTTTAGAGAATGACCCATGTGCAGCTGAGAAGAATGTGTATTCTGATGTTGATGGGTGGAATACTTGGTACACATCTACTAGGTCCATTTGTTCACAAGTTTGATTCAGTTCTGCTATTTCTTTGCTGATTTTTTGTTTGGTTGATCTATCTCTCTGTGACAATGGGGTGTTAAGGTCCCCTGTTAGAACTGTATTATTGTTTACTTGGTTTTTCAGGTCTATTAAGAATTCTCTTACATAATTGGGTGCTCCCATATTCGGTACATATATATTTATGATTGTAATCTCTTTCTCTTGAAGTTTTCCCCTAACAAGTATGTAGTGACCTTCTTTATCTCTTTTGATCATTCTCGGTTTGAAGTTTGCATTGTCTGCAAACATAATAGAGACCCCTGTTTTTTTCTGGGTTCCTGTTTCATGGAGTATTGTTTTCCAGCCTTTGATTTTTAGTCTGTGAATTTCCTTTTGAGTGAAATGTGTTTCTTGTACACAGCATATTGTTGGATTTTGTTTCTTAATCACTCTGCTAGTCTATTTCTTTTTATTGGTGAGTTGAGACCATTTACATTGATTGATATAACTGATACATACCGGCTCATCCCTGTCATGATATCTTTCTGTTTTTGGTTTTCTACATTTTCTGTTTAATTACTTGCCCTGCTTAGTGGTTTCCTTTTGTTGTTGTTCTTAAGATTGTGGCTATCTTTGTCTCTTTCTAGAGTGTCTTTCAGTACTCTCTGTAGTGCTAGTTTGGTGGCCATAAATTTCTTCAGTTGTTCTTTGTCATGAAAGTATCTTATTTCTCCATCAATTTTTAAGGATAGTTTTGCAGGGTACATCAATCTGGGTTGAAAGTTGTTTTCTTTCAGGATTTGAAATACTTCACTCCAAGCTCTTCTTAACCTAAAGGTTTGTGTTGAGAAGTCTGCCATGATTCTGATAGACTTTCCTTCATAGGTGATCTGTTTCTTTTCTCTGACAGCTTTTAGTATTTTGTTCTTGTGCTGTATATCTGATACCCTTATTATTATATGTCTGGGTGAGGATTTATTTTGGTTGTGGTTAATTGGGGTCCTGTATGCCTCAGTTACCAGTATTTCAGATTCTCTTCCCATGTTTGGAAAGTTTTCTGCTATTATTTCTGTGAATATTCTTCTCAGGTCATTAGTATTGACCCCTGCTTTTTCATTTATGCCTATCAATCTTATGTTATTTCTCTTGGCATTGTCTTGCAGCTGTTGAATTTTTGTTTCTTGGTTCCTTACTATTTTTAGGAGATCTTTTCTTTCGTGGTCATGATCTCCCATGCTGTCTTCAAGATCTGAGATTCTATCTTCAGCTTCATTTAAGCGGTTTTTCAAACTTTGCATGAAGTTTTTCATTTCCTGCATTTCCCTTTGCATCTGTTTCATGCATTCTGTTTGTGTCTTATATTGTTCATTCAAGGTTTCGATCATTTTCTTAAGTTCTTCTATTTTTTTATCTTGCTCTTCTTTAGATACACACATTTCTTTAATAATGATTCTCATTTCATTTTTTAGCTGAGAGAATATTTCTGATTTGAATTTCTCTATAGCTTCATCAAGCTGTTTCTTTACTGCATTTTCTATCATTTCAGAAAGTCCATTTGTGTGACTCCCACTGTCTTCCATTTCAGTGTCTCTTGGGTTTGTTCTTTGTG
>RJWM01046363.1:0-12072 GCA_004363535.1 Dasyprocta punctata
AGTCCTAAGTCTCCTCTGAGATGTAAGACAAACTCTTAGCTGCAACCCCCTGTACAAATGAAAAGAAAGTTAAACACTTCCAACATTCAGTGGCACAAGATAAACATTTTCATTCCAAAAGCTATGAACAGGAGGGTCCAAAGATGGGGACAAAAGCAAGTCCAAAATCCAGCAGGGCAAACATTAAGTCCTATAGTTCCACATGGGACATCCAAAGCAATCTGTAGTAAATTGTGAGCTCCAAAACGCTTGTGTCACTCTGCCCCTATGGCACTTCTGGTAGTTGTAGCTCCCATGGCTTTTCCCTTGGGCTGGCTTTGCTCCCTCCTTGTAGGTCTCCTTAGATGATCCACACTCCTGGCTTTTCCAAACTTCTGAGTTCTCCACTGCACCTTTGGCTTCACACTCACAAATGCACACATTACCTTCTCAGGGGCACACTGGCTGACCTCCTAGGCTCTTTGAAATCAGGGTGGAAGCTGCCTTAACCTCAGAACTCTTGCAATCTGTACACACCTAAAACCAGCACCATGTGGATGATGCCAAAGACTGCTGTCAGCTTGAGCAGTAGCCAGGCTTACTTCTCTCTTGGTCGTAGGCATTGAGTGCCTGGGTCACTGAGCATTCTGAACCTGACTGTGAGAAACAGATTTTCTATGCCATCATCATTTTGGAACCTCATGTGGCTGCCACCCTTCTAGAACACGGCATTCTGCAGCTTTCTCCTCAAAGCAGTCTTTCACTCCTGTGTTTTTGAGGTTGCAAATGGTGGAGACCTGCTGCTTCCCATTATGCACCCAAGCCATCTTTTTTATCCTTCTATTCCTTCTCAGCCAATGAGAGCTCAGCTCTATCTTTGTAGTCCATAGCTTTATCGGAGCTTTCTTTCTGGTCAAACTCACAATGTTTTAAATCATCCTGTTGGGCTCGTTGCTCTTGATTCTCAACATACATCTGGCTAAAAGCCCCCAACAATAGCCATGCCACTGCCTCAACATTATACTGCCTTGAAATTTCTTCTGCCAGGTTAATTAGTCCACCATACTTAATTTTAGCCTCAGGCAAAGTCTCTGAACATGAGCAAAATATAGTCAAACTTTCTGCCAAGTCATAACTTACATCATCTGGATTCCAGCACCCAATGTAGTCTTCCCCAGCAGAAACCTCTTGAGCCTGATTTTTTTTTTTTTTTTTGGTACCAGGGATTGAAATCAACCTCGCACCTGCCAAGCGGGCACTGAAGCCACTGAGCCAAACTCCTGGACCTGTTTTTGTTTTGTTTTGTTTTTGAGGCAGGGTTGCACTATGTAGTTCAGGTCAGCCTTACTCACATTTAGCCCAAGCTGGCCTCGAACTCACAATACTCCACCTACCTCAGCCTCCCGAGTGCTGGGATTAAAGGCAGGTGCCACCATGCCTGGCTCGAGCCTGGTCTTCACTGGCAGGATTTCTATCAGCCTTCTTGTCTTCTGAGCTCTGACCAGAATCTCTCATATGGAACAGCCTAAGCCAATCCAGTGCTACTCTTTCAGGTGACATCTGTGAACCTTTCCAAACTCTTTCACAAGCCATTCCCAAAGGCTCTTGAACCACATGGTTAGGTACAGTCACAGCAATGACCCCACTCCTGGTACCAAATTCTGTCTTGGTTACTTTTCTCTCGTTGTTGGGACAAAATACCCAACACTCAAAATGAAGGAAGGAAAGGTTTATTTAGATCACAGTTTGCAGAGGCTTTAGTCCATAATCGGCTGGCTCCAAGGCAGGGTGGCATGGCATGGGGCAATACTTCCAGGTGGCAGAAGATAGCGAAGCAGCAAGAGCAAGAGGTGGTGAGAACACACCTCTTTTCCTTCCTTATACTGTATGCAAGCTACCTGCTCCAGGGCAGGTGCAGCACTCACAGCACCGATCCCAGCACTAGACAATGAACCAATCACAAACTCGAGATTCAGCCACCTTTGAAAGTCCCCCATGACTGCATGAGGCTGTGGGGGGACATCAAGACACAAATCATGCTGGGGGTTTGGCTCAGCGGCACAGGTGCCTGCCTGGCAAGCGCAAAGTTGTGAGTTCAATCCCCAGTAACCAAAAAACAAAAACAAAAACAAAAACAAAAAACAAACAAAAAAAACCACAAATCATAACAATCAAGAACAGCAATACAAGAGCAGTTGTGCTTCCTCACCCAAATGAAGAACTGCATCACTAAGGCCCCTTGTGAGACAGTGCTGTTTCCTGGGCTTGGTGGTGTGTACCCAAAATCCCAGGACTCAGAAGACTGAGGCAGGAGAATTGCGAGTTTGAGGTCAGCCTGGGCTATACAGCAAGTTTAAGGTCAGTCTAAACTACACAGCAAGACCTGGTCTCAAAAAGTGCTCAATACAAACAAAAAGATAGTGCTCTTTAAGGCCACTATGTATCTGCTCGTGCCAGGCTGCCGCCCTTCCAGGCCTTAACCTGCCTACTGAACTCACCTTCTGGAGCCTCAGTTTACCTCCTGTGGAAAGTCTCCACTGGCTGCCCAAGGGACATTGGCACTTCCATTATATGTTCATCATGGCACTTACAACTGTGGATGTGTTCATCTCCCCACTAGGCTGAAGTTGCCAAATATTACTTAATCTCTGACTCTCTAGCAAACAGCATGTGGGCCAGTTACTCTGCGACTGCTCAACAACCAAGAGGTCTACACTGCCCAGTTTGTCTGAGAGAGTTCAGCCCTGGCCTGCTGTGCCGGGGGAATTACCCTAAATGCTTCCTGTTATTCCTGAAAGTGTCCTAATTTAGGTGACTAATTATATGACCACCCAGCCAATGAACATTGTGGAATGAACACATAAACTGTAGGCAGGAAAAGCTGACAAAAAGACTCAAATGCAAGGCATGGTGGCACATGCCTGTAATACCACCACTCAGGAGGCTGAGGCAGAAGGACTGCCACAAGTTTGAGGCCAGGCTGGACTACAAAGTGAGGTCATGGCTAGCCTGAACTACATACACCTCTAATATAAATAAATAAATAAACAGACTCTCAAACCAAACAGTGGGCACCGCAACTGCTTCTCCTCCATAACTGCTGTATCAGGTAATATGCTATGTACCCCCAAGTCCTCATAATTTTGATGGGGCTGAGTTATTGGTTTGTTGTTGGTTTGTTGTCTGGCAATGTGAGAGCTGTGCCTGCCCAGGGGTGGAGCCGACATACAGTGTAAGGGAAGGTGGGTCTTCCTCTTGTTCGCTTCTTCTTCCGCCCCTCTCTCTCTCTCTCTCTCTCTCTCCCCCTCTCTCTCTCGCCAGCGCGGCTTGCAGCTTGCAACCTGCAGCTGCCATGAACGGCTGCCTTGGAGCCAACTTATGGACTGAAACTCCCAAGAAACTGTAAGAATAAACCTTTCCTTCCCTAATTTTGGGCGTCAGGTATTTTGTCTCGGCAACGGGTAAAAAGTAACTAAGACACTGCTTTCCGGCAGACAGAGAAGATGCACTTGCAGACCAGCTCAGTCACCTTCACTGCAAATAACATGAAAAGTGTTACATCTTCCTACTGCAAGACAGCTCTGAGGTTTAATGTGAATTTACAGTATGCATCAACATGACAGAGACTATTAAACATTATCTATGTTTACTATTTGATGAGACCTTGATGGCAGGAGAATTTAAAGAGTTTACTACTTAATGAAATTTAGAAATGCAGATTAGATCATCCTCAAATAATAACATAACCAATGGGGACACACACTTTAAAAATCGAACAGATGCACCACTTTTTTTTAAAACAAAACCTCTTAAAATATATACATCCCAGGTACTCTTGTTCATCAGAAAAAATATCTCCTTGAATATGACATCATAAATACAAATTTCATTGAAATTTCTTTTGTTACCTGAATAGAAAAGGCCACTTTTAATGATTACTAAACAAAAAAATGGAAAACGAAGCTATCCATCTTTTTGACAACAATCTCCTCTTCTTCGGACAGAGTCATCTTCTTTAAAGTCAAGGCAGTTTCTTGTAAACAAGGTTTTTAATAAATTACAAGTATGTAATAGATTCTTATCCATCCTTTTCCTAACTACTTGATGCACTGTTGCATAGCAACAATTTCTTTTCCTGCCTCTTCTTTGTAGGAAGTCTGAGAGTCTGAAACCTGCAATGCGTTGGTTGAACCTGGGAATTTCTCTGGTACCACGGGTGCAAATATCCGTTGTAGAAATCAGTAGCCGTTAGTGTTTTCTTAAGCATTACTGATCGGATGCCAATCCAGCCATCCTAGGGAGGGAAGGACAATAGTGATCAGGCAGTGGTGGCAAAACAGGAAAACTAAGTAAATGTTAGTTCATGAAATTTTCATCATGGAAACAAATCAACAAATCTTCACTAGGTGCCTAACTGCAAAGAGCACTGTATGGAGTAACATATACAATTCCTTGATTCTAAAAGTTTATTACTAAGGAGAGACAGCAAATACACAGACCTATACAGACCTACTTCAACATACAGGGAGCAGAACAGAAAGCTGTTGATTTGCATGGTGCTACACAGCTTCCAGAGTCTGTCTGTCTATCTCACTGGGACTGGTCATGCAAACAACAAATCTAAAAGGCAGCAAAAAGCCAGGCATGGTGGTGTACACCTTTAATCCCAGCACTCAGGAGGCTGAGATAGGAGGTGTGTTGTGAGTTCGAGGCCAGCTTGGGCTACAAAACAAGCACAAGGCTGGCCTGAGCTACACAGTGCGACCCTGCCTCAAAAAACTAGGGCCAGGAGTTTGGCTCAGTGGCTTAAAAGCCTGTCTGGCAGGTGCGAGATTGTGAGTTCGACTCCCAGTGCCACAAAAAAATAAATAAATAAATAAAAGGCAGCAGATCCAATACTGTTCCCATTTTAGAAAACGAAACGAGGCCCAGGGACAAGATGGCGGAACAATAAACAGCAGGGTAAGCAGCCTCCCTGAAAGATACCATCCAGATGCTGGAATACAGCAACATGTGGAAGACAAAAAGGAGGGAGGTGGGTTCTCTGGACCCAGGAAGAATCTAAAGCGACAATTGAAGCCCACAGAAAGAGTGGAAAGAGGCACTTAGACAAGGAGGGCAATGGCTGGCGGCGCCTCTGCCTGGAGCCGGACCCACTCTGTGAAAGGAGTTGCTGCAACCTGGAGACGCATGGTCCGAGAGCTGCAGCCGCTGCCACAGCAACCCTGGAGTCCTCAGCCCAGCGAGACGGCGTTGGAGGACAGCAGCAGTGGACAGGGGCAGCAGATCTGGAGAACTGCAAGTGAAGAGGTCCCCACCCTTCCACATGAGGGGGAAATTGGCAGGGAGACATCTTGGAGTTGGGCTGAGGACTCCTGGTTGGGCACAGACCCGTTGAGTTTGCTCAGGCTGAGCCCTGTCCCTGAGAGCATACTGGGGGCCACCTCAGAGGGTCCCTGCGGGTGACAGGCCTGGTCTAGAGATGGCGGCTCCACGCGTGCTCCAGGGGTGTTATGGACAGTCCATGGGTGACCGGCCCACTAGCCCAGATTCACAGGCGGCGGCCGGCCCCTGTGTGTACTGCACCAGCCATTGCAGAGCCAAGGCAGGCAGGGGAAAGGCAGTGAATACCACTGTAACAGCGCCCCCAGTGGCAACCATCAGATATCCATAGTCAGCACCGGCTGGAGGAACCAGTCTCACTTTGGAGAGGTTGCGGTCAATGCAGGGAGTGCCTGGGTCCCCAGTAACAATTTGCCCAGGGGAACCCAGGAATATGCCAAGACAAAGAAGCAGGGGGTGGCAGTCTCTGGCCTCCAGTTCAAGCAGAGCAATCCCAGGAGATGCAAACACAGAGATCGGGAGTCCCACAACTGAAGTCTGTGAGATGATGGCAACTGAAGTAAAGAAACAACTTCAAGAGGCTATAAAAGAAATTAGAACAGAAATACTAACTCAACTAAAAGAAGAAATGAAAAACATAATAAAAGAACTGCTAGGCAACCCTAAAGGAGACTTAGATGAAAAAATGGAGCATAGGAAAACGAGGGAAACGTGGAATGAACAATACAAAAAAGATTTAGAACACATGAAAGAGATTCAAAGAGATTACCAGGAATTCAAAAAATCCAATGAAAGCTGGCAAAACCACCTGAAGGAAACTAAAGATACACTTTCAAACCTTGAAGACAGGTTTGCAGCTTGTGATCATGAAAGGAAAGATCTCTTAAAAATAACAAGAAACCTGGAAGTAACAATACAAATGCTGCAAGACAACCCAAAGAAACATAACTTGAAAATTAAAGGTGTGAGTGAAAAAGCAAGGATCAATACAAATCAAATTAAAAGTCTATTTACAGAAATAATTTCAGAAAACTTTCCAAGCATGGGAATAGGAAGTGACTTTCAGATCAGTGAAGCATATAGAACTCCAGCTAAACATAAACAAAATATAGTTACACTCAGATATCTAATAATCAAGATCCCAGAAATTCAACACAAAAACAGAATATTAAAAGCTATTACAGAAAAAAGACAGACCACCTACAAAGGAAAACCCATCAGAATCACGACAGACTTCTCAACACAAAGCATCAGGTCAAGGAGAGCTTGGAGTGAAGTATTTCAAGCCCTGAAAGAAAACAACTTCCAACCCAGATTGATGTACCCTGCAAAACTATCTTTCAAAATCAACGGAGAAACAAGATACTTTCACAACAAAGAACTAAAGGAATTTATGACAACCAAGCCAACCCTACAAAGAATACTGAAGGACATTTTAGAGAGAGAAAAAAAAGTCTACAGCTCCAGAAACAGCGGCAGAGGGCTATCACCAAGTGGGGCAGACAACTGAATAATCCATCATCGGGATTTGAGTCAAGTAATGTCTTCAATGAGCTGTTTAGTTTGATCTCATTCTATCTCGTCCTGCCTAATTTTATTATATATGATGACACAGACAGCTATTACAAAGATAACAAAATATATTAAGATAGCCTTTATTGATATTTGATCACCTCATTTTGAAACTCTGTATTGCTCTCATTGTTCTGTATTGAGGGATTTTAACCTATTTTGGTTGGTTTGTTTGTATTATAACAGATGATATAGGCAACTGCTTAGAAAATAATATGAGGCATTATAGAAATCAACGTTTTATTACTATGTATTGCTTCCATTGTTTTATTTTTTATTGGTTTTATTCTGTACTATTTTGTTTGATTATATTAGGCCCGATGGTATGGGCAGTTAATTTTGAAGATGACAAGAGGTATTACAAGGGGAAAGGAGGAAAGAAGGAAGGGAAAAGGAAAAAGACATAGATTTATATGTGGGTATACATAAGATGGTCAAAATGACTATATTACTAAATGCATTAGCTATTGAAAAAGAACAGTTAATACTCAAATGATTAGATCAATTTTACATGTCTATATCTGTTAATCTGAACAACCCCTTTGAAGGTAATGATACGCAATATTACAACTACTGTCAAATTCCAACCATCTCATTTTGTAAACCTATAATGTTATTATATCGAATTTGTTGTTGTTTGTCTCTTTTGCTTTTTCTCTTTTCTGTGTCCATTTTCTCTTAAATCAAAAAAAGAAAGAAAGAAAGAAAAGGAAACGATGTCTCAGCATGCAGGTGAAATTTTTCCAAAGACAGACAATCCAAATCCACACGTGAATCAGCCCAATACTTTTATGACAGCAAACTGCAGACAGGAAACACACAGAGCCCAAGACGAGGATGCCAAAACACATGCATCCAACACTGATCCAGGAGAGGCTGAGAAAGACGAGGGGGCACCCCTGTCTCCAGGGTCTGAGGTCGGATCAGTCTGCCTCACGTTTTTAAACCCCCGTCTTGTGTGCGTACCATCTCACATGAGTACCACATGACAATAAACACCCAGGAAACGGAAAGCGTGTAGAACACTTCTCAGGAACACACCACTGACATCGAAAATGAAGTCATTTTAAATCGTTTGGCAGATTTAAATCTACCGTTGAACAGGAAAAGCAAGTAGTATACAAGACATGCGGCAGTTCAGCCAGATACTTTGCTACATCTTTTTTTTTTTTTAACTAAGCACAAAATTGGATTACTAAAAATAAAAAAAGTATGCTAGATTCTGTTTCCTAAGAAAATTAAACTAGCCCAGCGTGCTGACATATGCCTGTTAATCCCAGCACTTGGGAGGCTGAGGCAAGAGGATCATCCCAAGTTTGAGGCCAGCCTGAGTTACACAAAGATAGTTTGAGGCCAGCCTGAACTGCATAGTAAGAACTTGTCTCAAAAAAGAAAAAAAAAAAAATTAAATTATTATGGTATTTGTCCAATCTGATGGGCAGCCAGGTCAGTAAAGTCCTAATTCAAATGATATGAACTATAAACTCAGTAAAACAAATATGACTAATTTGAAACTAAAAGAAAATATACCTTAGCTGGGTGGGTGGTGCACTCCTGTAATTCCAGCACTTGGGAGGCTGAGGCAGGAGGATCATTGTAAGTTTGAGACCAGCCTGGGCTACAAAGTGAGTCCAAGGCCAGCCTGAACTGCATAGTGAGACCTTGTCTCAAAAAGACAAAAAAAAAAATGTACCTTGCAACAGACCAGCAGCATCTGGGACTGTTTGTGGTAGAGGACGGATCCTGGAACAGCGGCTTGTCCTGGGAATTTTGGATCTGACGGGTGGGGGGCAGAGGGGTATGATATGAGAGACAGAGAAAGAATTAGTAGAGAGAAATTATGCAACTTTGTGGTACTTTTTAAAAATATTAAAACACCTTGGGAGGTGGTCCTCATACTGGAAGGGTCACATTTGCTGATGTCATTCAAACCCATGGGGGAGCCATGGCACTCTGTGTATATCACAGGCCCAAAGGAATGCGCTCCATACGCGCGAAGCTACCAGCCCTTGTTCACTCAGTCTCCCAGGGATCAGCTAAAATGCTCCATCTGCAAGTTCTGTGTCGCCGTGTAAGGGAAAAACCACCCACCATGAAATGATGGAAGGATGCTAGGACCTAAGCTGGCCTTCCACGCCCATCCAAAAAGCCCAGCTCCCTGGACCCCTGGGCAAACCAGCTCCCCGCATGGCTCATCTCTTGTCCTCACCACACCAGGGGCACCCACAGGCCTCAGAAGGAGCTGCGGCACGGGAAGCTACACTCTGGACTACGTTTTCCCCACCGGGCAGTTTCATTGTGGTATTCACTAAGATAAAATCAACCAAGTCATTCCACAATCCTGGAAAACCTTCATGCAGGAAGTCCCAGCTTAAAATGGAACTGGAATACTGCTCTACCTGTGAGTCTCCAACCTGGTCTGACTCCCCCACCCCCCGGCCTGCCTGCCAGCAGAATGCTCTCTGCAGGGAACTCAGCTTGGCACTGAGGCTGCCATCGGCAAACACAGGAAAGGAGCTGAGACAGGCCGAGCAATTCTGCAGCACCTGGAGACATCTGGAGATACCAAAAAATTTATGATGGACACTTCAAGCACTTTGCCCACTGGGATACAAGGCTGCTAGAAAACTTTAACCACAGATGTTTGTTAAACCTTCCCCCTGCCCTCTTTCCAGACTTATAAAAAGGGCACACTTCTCTTTGTTCAGGGCAGATAGCTTTGTCGCTCTCTGCCTACCAGTGCCCAGATAATTAAATATATGCCTAGGGGCTTTCATAACAGGCCTTTTCACAAAAGCCTGTCATTAGGTCTCGTGTTTTGTTAGACTACCTACTTCCCAGGTTCTTGTGATAATGAAAAGAGAAAATACATGTGAAGGATTTGTTCTCTGTGCAAAGAATAAGACAGTAAGTGAAAGTCAAGTGTTGTCACAATAGAACTGAACAAACTATAAAGCAGCTTATTTTTTAGTAAATGTAACCTTTGGTAAAAACAAGACACATTTTCAGGTAAACTATAGTAAAAAGATCTTCCATGTCAGCTATGCAAAAATTAATACCAGCAAGAACTGAAGTGTTAACTTCTACGAAATCCAGGAGTTTAATGGTATTCCCCATCCAGAGCGTCTGCAGCGGAACCTGCAAGTAAAATTAAAGAAGGAATGAAGAGGACCACGCTGCCTTCCCCAGCCCCTCTCGGCCACTGCCGTGTGTCACCCCGTCTGACGCTTCCCCACTGACAGAGGGACTGGGACTGCATCAGCAAATTTTAAGGAACCGAACATAAACAGGACCTTCTAGGGCAGTCTTAACTGGATTTATAAGACTGTAAACATTATTTTAAAATCAATGTTTCTGTCTTTTATTACTATTTCCAATTAAACATTTATGCTCACTGTGAAAGATGCAAACATTACAGCATTTATGTTAACAAAACTGAGAAAGTGATACTAATTCTCAGCCCCAGAGGTAACCACTGTTAACAGTTTGAAGTACATTTTCTCCTATTTTTTCTGTAAGTATTATTACAAAAATCTAGAACGTATTGTTTTGTTTTGGTTTGGCTTTGGCTTTTTTGAGGCAGAATATCACTGTATGGTTCAGGCTGGCTTTGAACTCACTTTGTAGCCCAGGCTGGCCTCGAACTTGTGGCAATCCTCCTGCCTCAGCCTCCCAAGTGCTGGGATTATAGCAGAACGTATTGTTTTATAAGGAACTTTTGTTACTTAACCACAGCCATGGACAAGTTCTGATCGCTGTGTATTTCACACTTAGCTATTTCACCCAGGACCTACTGCACATAGTCTCATTTTTTATGACTTTTTTTATGACTGCATTGTCACTCATACAACTGATTCCTTAACAACTGGATACTTCAGTAATTTCCAATTTCTTGCTACTAGGAACAATTTCTTACTATTATAAAATTATAAAACATGGCAATAAATTGCCTTGTAGATATATCTTTAAACATTTATATATTTCAGAAGAATTGATTTTTTTTCTAATGGTGGAGATTCAACACAGGGCCTTTATGCATGGTCAGCAAAAGCTCTACCACTGAACTACATCCCCGCCCCAGTCGTTTTTCATTGTTTCTTTAAGGGGAATGCCTGTGTTAGAGAGCAGCTCGCTTTAAAGTGCTTCGATAAGACAATCTGTCGCTCTCTATGATTAGTGGGGCTGCCATGTATTTACTTGAACTTTTAATAATTTATCTATAAGCTGCTTATTTATACCATTTGCCTGTATTTTTAAAAGGCACAAAGGGATTTATTAGGCAGAATTTAAGAAGTCATTAGCCCTTATTTTTAAAAACTGGCTTGTTCAGCTCTTGTCATTTTATGAAAACCTATTCCAGGGAAGAAACTGCTCAAAAGGAAAGAACAATTGGGATGGGGGAAAGGAGAAAAGAAAGAAGGGAAAATATATACAAGACAGGTAATTATAGTACTAATCTCTGTTAGCTCATCAAAAAGAACAGTTTGTGCTTTTGTTGATATTTTTTCATGCCTGTATCTTACAATCTGAGCTACTACTTTAAAGATAACATGCAATATATTAACCACTGTCAATCTTCCATTATTTTGTTTTTAAATTCTGTATCATCATTTTTACTCTTTTTTTTGTTTTAAAATTAAAAAAAGAAAGAAAAAAACCTTTTCCATATTTAGGAGATTAACCTTTTAATTTTGTTTTTTTTTTTTTTTTTTTTTGTACCAGGGATTGAACTCCTGACCTCACACTTGCCAGATAGGCGCTTATGCCACTGAGCTAAATCCTTGGCCCTAACCTTTTAATTTTTATGAATATTTTCCCTTTGAGTTGTGGCGAGTGTCATTTTTTCCCATGTACAAGCCTTTTATTTTTATGGAGTTACAGTTATCAGTCTTTCTTCTCACTATGTAAGTAGTTCATGTCACGCTTTAAAAGGCCTCACTATACTTTAAGATTATTAAATATTATAAAATTATTCAACTATGCTTTCTTCCAGTCATGTGGTTTCATTTTTTATAAGTAAACCTTTGACCTATCTAGATTTTGATTTTTTTTATTGTGGTAAAATACATATGACACGAATCATACCCTATTAACAAATTCTATTCACACAGTATTGTTAACTACACTGTTGTACAGCGGGTCCTGTGGTTTGTTTTTTTTTTTTTTTTTTTTTTTTTT
>RJWM01046364.1:0-12373 GCA_004363535.1 Dasyprocta punctata
CAAGTCAGGCCCTCAAGAGCTCTGCTCTGTGGCAGCCCTGAGGATACAGAGGCCAGTCTGAGGTGGCCATCCCAAGGCAAGCGGTGGATTCTGGCAGAAGTAGCAGCAGTGACCAGGAAAGGAGGCCTGGGTGACTCCTCAGCCCCCTTATCCCCGGGATGGGATGCTCCACATGGTCACCCGGACAGTGATCTCAAACAGGCCGCACATCAGCGTTAGGCAGCTTTGGAGATGTGTGCCCGCCTGCAGCCCTGCCTCAACCCAGGTAGGGCAGAAGATCCCCCAGCATGGGCACCACCCTACCGGCTCCCCTGGTGACCACTGTTAGCTGGGGTCAAGAGCCAAAGTCCCCAGGATGCCAGAGTCAAAGGGAAATGGCACCACACAACTATTTCCAAGGGGGTTTCTCCGTGAGTGCATCAGGAAGACCCTCCCTGGGATGGGTGTGGGGAGCTGGGGGAGAGGTCTGTGCCCAGAATCTGCAATAGCAAGTCCGTCAATGTCAAGCATTCATTTAGCAAAGAAGTATTTTCAGAGACAGGTGACAGAGGTGTCCTCACGTCATACATGGACCCATGGTGACACACGAATGCTGAGAAGGTGCAGACCGTGTCAGCAGCCTGCTGGACCTTCTGGGCTGCACATCCACTGGGCTAGCCAGTCAGGAAGAAAATCATGGGCTCGGTGAGAAACAAGAAAGAGAGTGAATTCCAAGCTACCACCCTCAAGCACAAGCAGCTACCGGGAGAAAGGGCGCCCTGCCCTTTGGGGGAAAGGAGGGAGTTTCCGGGGAGTGCTTCTTTTTGATTCTGCCACGTGTTTACTGTCACTCATTGGGTGCCTGCCGTGTGCCAGACACTGCCAGCATCTAAGTCTCACCCGTCTGGTTATAAGAACACCACTTCCATGGTTGCCCCGCAGGTGAAATGAGGGAACATTAAATCCACCTTACCTGGTGCTTGTTACATGACAGGGATTGCTTGACAGCAGAGGGAAAAATACACTCACGAATCCCTGCCGCTTGGCCTTTTGTCGTTTGTTTATAATGTGGTTGTTTGTTATGTAGGCCTGCAGATCTCTATGTTCATGGTAACACTTAATGAACCTTAGGAAGCGTTAATTCGAATCTGATATCTCATCAACTACATACTTCCACCTCCAATCTTTGTAAGCATCTGCAAGATAATTCATAGTTACCATTTTGGTTCTGTAAATCCTGAGAGGTCCTGGGGAATCTAAGAACAGCGGATGGCTGTCCCGTTTCCTTTAGTTATAAATATATCAACTCTATCTTATTTTCTTGAAGATCAATAATTGTCACAATTACTTACCAACCAGAAAACCCCGTGCCACGTTAGCCAATCTAGAATTTGCTACATGGAACACTGTATTTTATCTATTTAAACTGGTTCCCCTGAGGTCAGCTCCCTCTATTTAAGAAAATAAAGTTGTGACTCAGGAGCTGACTAAAAGGACTGGGAAGCTATAGAACGCTTGGCCCCTGAGTCACCAGTTCAGATGTGACCCCAAATTGCAAGCATCTGAGTGTCATTTGCCCACCTCAGCCCGATCCTGAGGAGGAGAAGCCACATCATATGCAAACCAGACACCACCACAATTGCCCGCTGTTCTCGGTGGAGAAGTGAGGCTAGCCTGCACCCTGAGCGCCACCTCTGCTGCTCCTAAGCCTCCTGGGCCACCGACCCCAGCAGACCAGAGCGTGGTCTCGGTCCTCCACAGCCTCACGTGCCTTTCCACTGTATTGTTTCTCAATGAGTTTCAACTTACATTCAAGTCACAGGTATTTTTGTTTTATCAAAATGTCATTGGCAGGCCAGGGATAGAGCTCGGTGCCTGCCTGGCAAGTGCGAGGTCATGAGTTCAATGCCTGGTACAAAAAAAAAAAAAAAAAAAAAAAAGGCTTTGGCTAGGGAGGATGGTGCACTGTGTACACCAATTGCCCAATGTCATAATAGGAGTCATTTTGTGCTTAACATTCGCTGCGCATCTATGATGTGTGATAACCTCTGACATAGGATCCATGATTTAAAATTCCAAGCAACCCTGAGCATTAGAGCCTATGAGCTTCACTTGAAGGACAAGGACACTGAACTGCAGGTAGCTTGCACACCTCAGGGATTGATCTTGCCCAGGAGCAGATCTGGTCAGTGCTGGACTTGGGAGTTTTGCTTCCGGTTTTCTGATTCCCAAGCTGCATTTCTTTTCTGATGTGTGGGTTCCCTACAGCTTGGCTCCAGAGAACATTTCTTGCTTACTTTCCCTGTGTGTTAGACAGGATGTCCTGCTGAGGGGCAGCGCAGCGGGCGGGCCTTGGAGTGTGCTGACCAATCAGCAACAGGAGCATGGTCGACTCTTGCTATGTTCAGGGTTAATCTAAGATCCTAAAGACTTAAGTCTCCTTAAGAGAAGCCGTTATCCGAGTTCTCCTAGGGCTTTTGCTACTTTTAAATGTCACCTCAAGCATTTTCAAAGTTATTCACGGATAGCACTATAATTCCTTTTCAAGGTGATGAATCAGACAAAGGATAACCTGAGCCATGAGCTACAATGATCCACATGGAAATTAAAACTGAAAATGGATCTCATGATAACCCCTTAAATCCGAGTTATCAGAAGATGATACCTTCTGTGTAATCCAAATGTCTTTATCTGATTTTTGGATGTGTATGAAAATAAAACATTGAAAAAGCAAATACAAATTTTCTCCTTGAGAGAATGGTTATTTTCTGGGAAGCCAATTCCCCTGGCACTAAACTTCCTTGGGAGCTAATGTTTCTTAAAATCAGTTTCTAGTGGCCAAATAATGAAATCTTTTTTCCCTTTGGCCATCAAACCTTAAAGAAATTGATGGATTCAAGAGTTAAATTTCATGTCTGGTTTTAAGTATTTTCCTTTTGGTTGGAGCCCTGGAATGCCATGGAACTTTATAGAATGGAGTGGGCCAGCATTTCACCAGGCTTTGCTAGGATTAATTCTAAGGTTTCCACTCTAGAACCAATAGTCTGAAACTAAATATAGCAAACAACTTTTTGTGTGCAGTCTAGTGAATCTCGTAAGATGAATCAGCATTGCCTGTCTCTGAGTTTTGGAAGGCCACGTGATTGTATTGAAAGACTCAAATGCCTTTGTTTGAAAGCAATCGTCCCCTGTGAAATTCAAATATGGCCAAACAATGAGATCTGACAGTGCATGATAGCTGCAATAGCACATCTCAGCGAGAGGTCTCAGCACAAATAGTACAGCAAATATGCACTTAGACCAACAGCAACAACCGCCAACAAAAGAACACCACCAGGTTTACGAGGCATGGGACATTAAATTTAATAGGCTGTAAACCATGATTAAGTTACAAACACGTTTTCATTACCTAGTTAGCAGTGAAGAGCCACACCTGGTAGTTCAGCCCCAAGAGCGACACCAATAAATACGGAGTGGGGTCAGTAGGAGTCTTGTGTGCAGGGACAGCCCGGGCTCAGGACCTGAAGCAGCCTGACTGCCAGTGCCCGGAGCAGCTGCGGGCTCCTCTGCTTCACTGCAGAGCTCTTTGGCGAGGGCTGTGGGACACGGTTGTGCACAGTAACCCTGTTTTCCCCTGGTGTAATTGCATGTAGAAAGTCACTTTGTCTTACAAACTCCAGAATGGCGAATATCAGGTAGAAGCTGAGACTGATTCATTTTCCCAGATGTTTGAGCAAAACCTTAACAAGTGTTTTTAGACCTTAAGAAACATTTTTAGACTAGAACAGGTTAAACAAACTTTTCTGCACATGGGAGCGGTTAAGATCCATGGAAACCATTTTGTTAGATTAAGTCTGCATGGGTATCAAGTTTATAGTACTTTCAAGTAAAATTAAATTGTCTCAACAATGTAAGTGTGCAGTCCTGAGAGGACCAAAATCCCCTCAAGCTGGTATCACCACTGACTGCCTGGGCCACCAAGTCGCCACCATGGTCCCCTTCTGCTTTGATCTATTGTGCAAGCTGCCCACCTGGAGAAATGTCTTTTCCACCACTGCGTGTAGTGAATGCCTCTCCAAAGAGAAGCCCATTCTATTAACCTCTTGCCCCTCCCCATGTTCTCAAAGTCTTTCTGGAAATTTCTGTCAGCAGATGTCCTTGCCTGCCCCTTCCCCTCTTTAAAAAATTAAATCTCCTTTCAAGTAACGGAGGAGTCATGGCCTGAGATTATCTTCGGAAAAATGTAAAATATGATCAAAATAGAGAAAGTAGGAAGAAAACTGGATTTAGGGTTTAAAGTTATTTTTTAGATACTCTTGCCATTAAACTAGTACAAGAATTATTACAACTAAACCTGTGATACACGGTTAGTCAGCCACTTCCTAAGGCCGAAAGTTAGATTCATAGAAACAAATTGGCCCTAGTAACTAAGATCTTTATATTAAAAGCATGTTTCTCTTAAGAAAGTGTATTACTTAGTATAAGAAGTTCATTTTGTTTTAGTCTTCCTGGTTTTGGATTGAACATCATGATATATTAACTGTGAACTTTCCATTATGAAAAAGGTTTGAGTGGGAAATAAACTTTGACTATATGTTAAACATTGACCCACACCTTTTTCAGATGTTCTTCTATTTTATTCTGCAGTTAAGTACTTACTTCATTTTTAATGAAAGACACAGAACTGAGATCCAAAGAAGTGAAGCCTTTACTTAACATCGCTCAGCTAGTGGAGTAATTTCTCAATAATTTCTAAATTTCCATGCAAGACCTGAGCCTGCCTGTCACGAATACCCTCATACGCGGCCGTAGGCTTTGTATTTTGACAGAAGGAGGCGACGCTGAGGACTGAACGTTGGAATTCATAACAATATTATCTGTCTGCCCTAAGTGCTGGCCTGCTGATGGGATTCTGGTAGACCCTAGTAGGTGAATCTGGGGACAACTTAGGCTTCATTGATTATTGTCATTTCACCAACATTTTTGTTCTCAAAGGCTGCATTTCCTACAATTGCCCTTCCATGTTGGTTTAGGTCAGAGTTTGTCAGTGAAGTGAATGCTAGTGAAATTGGCCAGATGGACATAAGAATTGGCATTTACTGTCTTGGGGAGGTTGTGATGAGTCTTACGGGCAGGTGTGAGATCCTGAAACTTTCCGGGATTCTTGGAATATTCCTTTGCACTGAGACGTTTAATGGGAACTTCAGCAAAGGCTTCTTGAAACTCTTGAGAAAAACTCTTTATAAGTCTGCAAACAGAGCCTTCAGAAATTGTTCTCCATATGTGAAAGGCATTTACCCTGACCTTGTCTCTCCCAGCACTTCCCATGGTCCTGTACCCCTGACGCCAGTATCGATCCTCTCATTCCTGTGCACCGCGCCGTGCTTCTCCTCTCCCGCAGTGAGTCCTTGCTGATGCACCGGCCCTGCCCTGAGACCTTTTTCTCATCAGGATGCAGGATTGAGTCCACCAGGACAGACAGACACTACTGGTTGTCCTTCGGTAGCAGCCTTACTCTTCTTCCTTTGTAAGGGAAGCTTCTTGTAGCTAAGGGTCTCTCTATATGAGTGATTTCAAGTCAGCAGAATGTAAGTGGAAGTGGTATGGCTACTTTCAGGAAACATCACTCAGAAAAGGGTGATTTCCTCCTTTGAATTTCCTTCTGTGCCGGACGGAGAATCATGGCGGGCATCCCAGCAGCCACTCTGGACCTCCAAAGCATTAAGGTCGTTGAAGGTTTACATGTTGGAGCAGAAGTCTTAAGAGACTGTGCCTGATGCTGCGGCCAGACTTCCAGAACTAGATGGCCGACTCTCAACATTCACATGGGATGACATGAAAATTTTATTTTGTTTCTCATTGATATTTTGATATTGCTGTCACTTGCTGTCAAAATCAGTACTAATTCATCAGCCTTCCCAGGTATTTTTCAGAGTGTTAGTGAGACTGGTGGCAGGGAAAGAGAACTCAGGGAAAGGGAACTTTCAGGGACTCAGCTGAGAACCACAAGGGCAGGAGTAAGAGCGTGAGCCAGAGTTTTGCCACCTGTTTCTTGTCTACCTGAAGGCAAGACGGTATCTTAGCAACACCTTGGTCTGATTAAGAAAGAAGCTGAAATGGTCTCGAAATGCACAGAACAAAATGAGAATGACCTGTGTGACGTGATCTGCTCAAAAAGCTGGTATTTTACTCCCATGTATATTTATTTATAATTTACCTACTGTCCTTTATTTCCAGAAAATAATTTTAGGCAGCTTAATGAGACATTTACAAAACAAAAGAAAATAAATGAGGGCATTAGCAAATAAGGTCAAATTAAGAACTAATATCCAAAATGATCGGGATGAGCCAGGGTCGATTTGTTAACCACTGTATTCCTGGAGCCTAGAAGTTGTACAATAAATGTGTTTAATTCATGTGCAAATTCTGAGTGGACATTGTGGGTTTTGCCTGCCCAACCTTTAATACTCTGCTTGGGACAAGCACTTGGTTCACCTTTGGGTAACCCCCTCCTGATGTAGAATGGGTAAGGCTGGCTGCCCGCTGAGCCTGTGGGCTCCTGATGTATCCCCTGGTGCTGAGGCACTGCCTGGCTTTTGCCTGGGGCACGCAGAAAGATGTCCTTCTCATGCCCCTGCAACCCTCCAAGATGTGGAGCTGGTGGGACAGAAGCTTATATCCCTGGCGTTTGGAAATGAATATGATGCTGTCTAAAGTTAGTTCAGTTTTCAGCTTTCTAAAGTACTAGTTTTCAACTAGGGGCCACCGTTCCTTCCCAAGGGATATCCGGCAGCGTTTGCACCGTATGCAGTTGTCACAGTGGCGAAGTAGTCACAATGGGCGTCTTCTCGGTAGAGTCCAGGAATGCTCTTGAACACACCGAAATGCACAGGATGCCCTCCCACTCTTAAATCAAAGATTCACCCAGCTCGAAATGCCGAGGCTGAGAACCTTTCTGCCTTAATAAGTTGCCCTTTTATTTTTCAAGTCAATTTCCTTTGGGTTTCTATCCCTTGCAATCAAGACACCTGGATAACCTGGATACTAAAGAACGAATCTCAACTTTGATTCTTACTTCTTAGCAGCAAAGCACAAAATAGAATGAGCTCATTTCTCAGGAGGTGCACACACAGCTAGCTGTCCTCAGCAGCAATAATTAAAATGAATGTCGTCCATGAATCCTCATAAGGGAAATAGAAGTGTAGGTTGTATAATTATATTCTGACCTTCTGGGAATTGACTAACACTAATAATAGTCTGTAAATAAATACCATACATCGCCAGTCATCAAGACCTTCTTTCAGTATCTGCATGCCGTAGTAGAGCTGAACATTACACAAAGGTGCACCGCCAGGCAACCCCTCCATCTAACTCGTCCGTTCAGACAGTGCCTCTTCTGATTTGCATAAAGACATATCACAAGAGCGTGGTAGCTCTGCATATTAACACGCACAATTCCAGCAGAAGCAGAAAGGAGTTCTGATCTGGAGTCATAATAAGGCTATCACCCCCAACTTGTTCAAATGAACCTCTTGGAATGAGGCTTGATACATCCAGAAGGGTAAGAGCTGCCGCTGCAGAGACAAACAAACGAGTGTGTGTCACAATTGTCATGTGGGAACATGTACAATATGCTGCTCAGAACAACTGATGACTTTGGGATCATTTTCCATAGCACTCAAAATGCAAATTTTTTCTTCTGTTTCCTGTTAATATAATAAATAAGAGCTCTTATGTAGGAGAGTATTTTATGCAAAAAGGCTGTCAGTTTCCCAGCAGGAGAAGTCTTGAAGTTCTTTCCCTGGAGATGTCATGAAACGGACGCAAGTGCAGGAGATGGCTGGGTCAGGAGCTCACCGCGGCCTGGGGGTCAGAGCAGATCTGGTCTGCGCTGGGCAGGGGCTTGGAGCAGTCTGTGAAGCATTGGGGGTGGGATTGATGTTTACCAGTTCCTCCAAAATTTTATAGATGCTTCACATTGGGAAGTACTTGCACAGTTTTTAGAAGGCAAATATACAGTTATTGCTTCAACTCCCCGAGAAATGTAGTAAAACCTACAATAAAAAGTAAGTTGGCATTATCTTTTTTGTGAATTTTTAAACATGGACTTGATTTGGTAATATTTTAAAAATGCTCCCAAGAATACAGAAATTAACAGGCTAGAAGTATCAATATATTTTGATGAGGTAATATTTAGTGGTCTTGCAACATTTCTATAACCAAGAGTTCCAGTTTTCTTTTGGATTTTTGTCACTCATGCAGGTATATTGTCCCCAGTTTTAGGACTGTTACTAAGTCAGAGAAGCCTGCCAAAGGCTGCCCACTGTCAGCTTCTAACTCTCGGGAAAAGCCAAACTGTGGGGACAGGAAAGGGGTCTGGGCTGCCGTGAGCAGAGGAGAGAAAGGGATGACTAGTTGGAGCACAGGGCAGGGAGGGGATCTGGCCGGTGGTAGAATGCGGACACCCATCCCTGTACACAGTGCAGATCAATAGGAGTGAATCTGAGGGCAGACTCCGGGCTGGGGGTGGCAGTGGCGTCCCCAGGGCCCCCCTGCTGCAGGACACGGAGGGAGGGGAAGTGCTGCGTATTTTGGGGAGGGCATGAATGAAAAATCTCTATATATTCTACACAGTTCTTGCTGTGAACCTAAAACAACTCTAAAATGTAAATTTTTTTAAAAAATGAGGATTTATTTCAAGTTACCAACAACCATGTGAGCATTGAAATCTTAGGAAAAATACATATTTATTTGAATTTTATTTTATATTATTTGTTTCCATCTTATAGTGTATTTTGTTGCACTTTCCTGTGCATACATAGAGGTCAATTTGGAAAGTAAGAATGCTGGTAGTTTTAAAAACTAGTGAGATGATGTACACATGCACTCCTCCCCAGCAGACATGCCACAGACTTATGTTCACATTAGGGTTGGAAAACAAGACCGCCTCTTCCTTGAACCAGAAACTGTGAGCAGCTGTGAATGAGAGGAGGTCACTGGCGAAGGATCAAGAATGATGCCCCAGGTCACAATCTGTGCACTCAGAGACTTGCGGCCCAAGACCCTCCGGGTGACACAGAAATGACTCGCTGAGTGTCATAATAAGTACAGCCAGGTGAACTCGTCTCTTACTACACTTTCAAACAAAGATAGGCTGACCATGTTTTGTGAGTGGCTGAGGACATCAGCACCACCCCAAAACTCTGGGCCTCTCCTACCCTAGAGGCAGGTAACTGGCAGGTCCTGTCTAAGCCAACTTTGATGTTTTCCCTGAATGTCATGGAAAGGAGGTTTGCTAAGTTTTACAGCATTTGAGCACAGGGCAACATGGAAACTCAGATGGAAGTATAGGTGTACAACCAAACATTATCAAAGGGTTGAGGAAGTAGAATACCAAAAGAAATTAATATCTAAATCGAAGAATAGAAGAGCTAATGCTGATGTAGTTAATAAAGCAAAGAGGGAAAATGAAATGCGACTATAAAAACCTCAAAAGGTTTAGCAACAGTGAAAAATTCAGCCAGGCATTCTAGAAGTTAGTGAAGAAAAAGCATTGAAATTTGGACAAATAAAACAGTACTTCAGGTCAGCACTGATACATACAAGAAAAATGTCTTTCTTCATAGCTAAAATATAATCAGATGAATTCTAAGTATAAGAAAAATGGGCAAAAATTTGTGACTGTGTAAGAAAAATGTATACCTCAGCAGATAAACTTGAAGATTCGAGTGTCCTCTGGAGTTCCATCTGGAAAGAAGAGACAAAGTGAAGGGGATAAAATATTATAAAACTAAATGTCTGATCCAAATAAATATGCAAGTTTTCATATTATATGAGTTCAAGTCTTAAACTGAATGAATGGAAAAGAGCTGCCTCTGGACATGTACATGATGAAAATTCAAAACAGCAAGAATAAAGACAAAGTAGTCAAAGCATCTTGAAAAGAAAATAAATATTGGTAGATCAAGTGAAAAAAGATTGTAAACTATTCTCAACAGCAAAATTGAGGCATCAAAAAATCAAAAGATTATTGCTATAGAATCAAATTTCTGAAGAAAAATTTCTGAAGAAAAATCCATAGTTCAATGTACAACCAAGCAATCATTCAAGTGGGAAAGAAAAAGAAAATACTTCTATACTGCAAGGATTCAGAACATGTATCATCCAAGGAGCCATTTTGAAAAAGTTACTCGAGCATATGTTACAGGAAAATAAAAACAAACTCAAGAGTAAACTTCGTATTATAGAAGCAAAGGAAACAACAGTGTACAATTTAAATACAGTTCCATAAATTCATCTCAATGACAACAATGATATATAATTACAATCCTAGACTGGATCAACTCAGGGGATGGATAACTTGGGTGGCTTATGAGAAGAGAACAGGGAAATAAACACTTGATAAGTATTTTGGCTAGGAAAATTACTTGAATCCTATTAAGAAGAGAGAATTTAACTAAAAGTTTTTAAATTGTAAGGATAACCACTAGGCTATGAGATGGAGAAAACTCATTTAATAAAAGAAAATGATGTCATGACGAGAAAACATAAATAGTTTTAAAATTCCAGACTTTGTTCTCTCTTTAAATTTACTTTAAGTGATACATGAGTCATAAATTTGCATGTATTTATGGGGCACCACGAGATGTCCTTCTGCCTGCTCCTGCCTCTCCTGCTCATTTGGGATTTGACTTGATTTGTTTGAGAAACTTACTTTGCAGCTCACTGTCTCAAGCTCGACACACACTAAAACACTCCTTCCTGTCCCCTGGTTTTCTCCCAACCCTTCGTACTGTAGTTTTCTGCTTGCCATGTCTACTTTACTCCTGTTACTTCTGGTCTTCCAATGAATCCCAGTTTCCTTTTTACGTTTACCCTACGCCTGCCGGAAGCGGAGAGCACACGCAGCCCTGGACAGTTTTGTTTCTGCCTCTTCGAGTGGAGGAAATGCTGGGATCTGGGTGCTTTCAAACACACCACGGGTAACGCAAATCCTTCTAGCTGACGTCTAAACGTTGAGATTCCATGCTTGCTAAAATACTTCAAAAACTTGTATTGAGCTTGCTAGAAAAATAATAATAAAATCATAATTTTAGGTTGTAACATTTCATAACCTTACAGGAATATAAGCAGCATAAAGGGACAAGAAAAGAAAGTTTAGAGAAAGCCTGGCTGGTTTCTAAATAGGCCACCGTTTTCATCTTCTCACGGCGCCTCTCTTAGTTATCAATGCATAGAACATTTACATCTATATTTTACATGTAAATTTTCCCCATTTGCTTTGCTGTTTTGATTGCTTCTTCTCAATCTGAAACTTGATTTAAAATTTTAATTTAAATTTGAGCAACAAGATGGGGCATCTTCATCAGTAGTGAGTGATTCTCAGTACTGTGTGGCTTTTCCTGGGTGGTTGGGGAGCTACTCTTCACTGGAGTTGGAGGCGCTGAACAAGTAACTCTCAGGGCCTGGTTGCTTCCACAGGCTGCTCCGAGGAGAGGGTTCGGCTGTCACTACTCAGGAACCCCAAGGCAGAAGCTGGAGCAGGGGCCGCCTGAGCAGTAGTGACCCAGAGAAAGAACAAAGAACTTCCAAAAACTAAAAGATGAAGGGGATTTCACTGCATGTCTGCACAGAGATTATGCTCAAATGAACTGATGAGAAAGAAGTATACACAAAAAGCCCACTTTATTCTTGTTTGAATTCTTAATACAGTAAATTAAACTGATAAATTTTCCTAATATGCCAACACTGACTTAGTAATAATATATTATTCACTTATTGTGAGATTGAAGCCTAATTGTTAATAGCTTATTTCAAAATTTATATCAAAATTTGTAAGTGAAATTAGCATGGGATAACTCTTGTTCACACTCACCAACACACAAAAAGACAGAGACAAAACATTTTTCACTGGCTTATCAAACCATTTTAAGGCATAAAATAGGAAAAAAGAAATAAAGATTTCAAAATTTTGATTAAATTATAAATATAATAGTTATAATTAAATATAAAAGTATGAATGTCTGAGAATGTAATAAAAATAGCCCACGCTAATTTCACTTATGAATTTTGATATAAAATTTGAAATAAGCTATTAACAATTAGGCTTCAGTCACACCATAAGTGAATAATACATTATTACCAAGTGGGTGTTAGCATATGAGGAAAATTTATTAATTTAATTTATCATATTAAGGGGGATCTCCAAGATGGCCGCGCCCAGATGACACCGTGACAGGGAGGCTCCCTGAATATACCATCAAAATGCTGGAATATAAACTAATATAATAACAGAGAGAAGGAAAAAAGAGGGAGATAGGTCCTCTGGACCCAAGAAGAATCTAAAACGAGAACTGTAGCCCATGGAAAGAGTAAAAGAATGAAATAAAGGCAG